>JBAKBP010030364.1:0-25830 GCA_037953745.1 Lithodes maja | reverse complement strand
GCTGTGAACCTTCTCATAATGACGACAATTTCACGATGATCTGGCCTTTACAGTAGCCTCTACTTATGTCTATTTAACTCTGTCATGTCTATAGAGTAGAATTGATTATTAATAGCGTTATTAGTACAAGGTAGGGATTATTACGAATTAATGGGGACCCTCCCATTTTCCTTTGCGATAGTGCTGCCATCTCTCGAACGCGCGGCTCGCTATTTTCAGATTTGTAGCGTCTTTCTTTCCTCTCTATCCTTCTGTACTCTATGTGTACAGTGCTACCCACATATCCTGCCTGGCAGCTAGGGCAAGTAAAACAACACACGATTGACAAGCGCAAATCACCCGACCGTCCATCCCCTGACGACCCACAAAATTACCTGGACCTCGGCCTGTTACTCTTTCTATTTTTGTTTTTTTTAAAAGACCTCCGTCTACGTATTGTGAAAAACCTGATATCCTCCGGCAAATTGTGGGGTTGAGTGAGTGAAGGGGGGGACAGTGAATGAAGGAGGATACATGTTTTTCATAATACGTGTTGCTAGCCCCAAACGCGCGAGCAACAGTGGCTTTCAACCATCCGACACATCCCCTTTTCTTTCTATTGATTTCTGCAACATTTGCGGACTTTCCTCTAACTTTCACTGTTGAACACCATCTCTCCTCCTACAAACCTGATTTTCTCTTCCTCACCAAAACTCAGGTGTCTGTAGCAACATCCAGCAGCCCCTTCTCTGTATCCTCCTACTTTCTCTATCCTAGTTTCAAAGCCAAAGGCGGATGTTGTGCATATGTGCACAACAAACTCACTTGCTCTCGTGTTCCGATTTCGACTCCTCTGAATTCTCAACTTGATGGCTCAAACTTTCTGTCATTCTCTTACTAAATATTTCTGTGCTGTCTATCTTTCCCCTAACTCTACCAACTTTCTCAAATTCTTTGACTATTTAAACTCTACAGTGGAACACATTCTATCCATTTCTCCTTTCTCAGAAATCTCCATCTTAGGAGATTTCAACGTTCACCACCGCCAATGGCTCTCCTCTCACACTACTGACCCAGCTGGTGAACAAGCCTACGTCTTTTCTATCCTAAATGACCTAGAGCAGCTAGTTCAGCAACCTACCCGTATCCCGGATCGCATCGGAGATCGGCCCAGCATTCTTGACTTGTTTCTAACTTCTAACCCTTCTTCTTATACTGTTGATCTTTTCTCTCCTTTGGGCTCCTCCGACCATAAACTTATCTCTGTTACCTGTCCTATCTCTCCAGTACGGCCACCCGATCCTCCTAGCCAGCGGCGCTTGTGGCAATTCGGCGCTGCCGACTGGGAGACTCTCCGGCAGTGCTTCTTTGATTTCCCATGGAATGATTTCTGCTTCCGTGGCCGGGAACCCTCGGAGAGTGCTGAACGCATTACCGAGGTAATCTTATCGGGCATGGAAGCGTACATTCCATTCTCTTTCTCTCAGACTAATGCTAAAAAATCTTGGTTTACTCACGCCTGTTCTACTGCTGTCCGCAATAAGGAGGAAGCATTCAAACGGTACTGACGCCTTAAAATTCAAGACTCTCATTCTTCCTATGTTTCTGCCCGGAATCAAGCCAAATCTGTTCTTCGACTTGCCAAACACTCTTTCATCAATAATAAATGCACTGAACTATCCAACTCTAGCTCTTCCCAAGCTTTCTGGCATCTAGCCACAAGCCTCTCCAACAATTTCTCTTCCTCGTCTTTCCCTCCCCTTTTCCACTCTGATGGCACAACCATCACTTCTTCCTCTGACAAAGCTAAACTCTTCGCTCAAACTTTTGCTAGAAACTCCACCTTGGATGATTCCGGTGCTATTCCTCCCTCTCCACCCTCCTCTCTCTTACTTATGCCTAATATCCTAATCTCTTCTAAAGATGTACTTTCTACCCTCTCTGGGCTTAATACTAATAAGGCGTACGGTCCGGACGGAGTTCCTCCTGTTGTTCTCAAAAACTGTGCTTCCGTGCTGACTCCCTACCTAGGCAAACTCTTTCGTCTCTGTCTATCCTCTAACATCTTCCCTTCATGCTGGAAATTTGCTCACATTCAACCTTTCCCAAAGAAGGGTGACCGCTCTCAACCCTCCAACTATCGTCCAATTGCTCTCATCTCTTGTCTTTCTAAAGTTTTTGAAACTATTCTTGCTTCCAAATTTCTTAAGCATATCTCTTCTCATAATCTGCTCTCAGATCGCTATTATGGCTTCCTTAAGGGTCGCTCTACTGGTGATCTTCTTTCATATCTTACTAACTCTTGGTCATCTTCCTTTCGGGAATTCGGTGAGACTTTTTCTATTGCACTAGAAATATCGAAAGCCTTCGATAGAGTCTGGCACAAATCTTTAATTTCTAAACTACCTCCTTCGGTTTCAATCCCTCCATCTGTGCCTTTATTTCTAATTTCCTTTCCGGCGGTTCCATAGCCGCGGCTGTGGACGGCCATTGTTCACTTCCTCACCCTATAAACTCTGGTGTTCCTCAGGGCTCTGTCCTATCTCCTATTCTCTTTCTAATTTTTATAAAGGATCTCCTCAACTGTACCTCAATTCCCATCCATTCATACGCAGACGACTCAACCTTACACGACTCCATTAGTTTTCAGAACGCCACAGCCAGCAATCCCTCAACGACAAACGTAATGAAGCCATAGAACTTTTAAATTCTGATCTAAATACTATCTCCAATTGGGGCAGAGAAAACCTTGTTACCTTTAATGCTTCCAAAACCCAATTTCTCCATCTATCTACCCATAAGGAACTCCCAGCGGACTATCCCTTATTCTTCAACAATACAAAAATCAATCCTTCATCTTTTCTCAATATTCTTGATGTCTGTTTTTCTTCTGCTCTCAGTTCGAAGGACCATATTACCAGTCTTCCTGGCAGCCTCCCAGAAGCTGGGTGTGCTCAACCACCTTAGGGGGTTATTTTCCCCTGCACAGCTTCTTGCTCTGTATAGGGGCATAGTGCGTCCTTGTATTGAGTATTGTCACATGTGTGGGGAGGTTCCTCTCACACCGCTCTCCTAGACAGAGTTGAAAGGAAGGCCTTTCGTATCATTAACTCCCGTCCACTCACCAACTCTCTGCAATCTCTCTTTCTCCGCCACAATGTTGCATCTCTCTCGCTATTCTATCGCTACTATAATAATCAGTGTTCCTCAGAGCTTTCCCAGTGTATACCACCTCCTTTACGCAGGGCACGTGGTACCCGTCTTGCAACTCAATCCCACCCCTACTCTGTGCAACTCTCCAACCCAAGAGTGGAACGTTACTCAGCCGTCCGGCTGGCTCAGTTGATAGCGTGCCTGATTCCCACCTTGAAGGTCTGGCGTTCAATCCCCGCTCAGATTGAAAAGTTTTTCTGGGATACAGCCGGCGGTTACCATCTCCCCATTAGCAAGGGGGATGGGTAATGGTCTCTGGTAGACTAAAGAAAGCCAAGCGCTTGCGAATCCTCGAAGGAGGAGAGACGGGCGCTATATAAGTAACCAGAAGATTATTATTATTATTATTACTCAACAGCTGAGCTCTGGAACTCTCTCCCAGAATCAGTCTTCCCTCTTCCTATGACTTAAATTGCTTCAAACTCCGTGTGTCCAGGCATTTTGGCTCGAACGTCCCTTGATTTTGGCCCTGTCACTCTTTCAACTATGGGGGAGGCACTCGCTATAGGCAGTTCTGCCCTTTGCCTCCCTCAATCACATAGAAAAAAAAATACGGTCCTTGAAATGTAAAACAAACTCAAATTATAAAAGAGTTACAGTGAATGAAACTGAATTGTATTTGAGGATCAAATGTTGTGAAATTATATATTACATAAAGTTTCTTGTATCTTATTTGATGTTTCTGCTAAATACTGTAGGTTTAAGTAAAACACTTTTGTATGTACTGTTGGTGTATGTATATGATAAATAGTACCTATCATGTATCTATGTGCATTAGTATCTATATATAACACCTCTCTATAATTAATATGTACCATACCATTTACAGGCACTCACCCATAAGAATTGTATCATATAAGCCCATATGGCGATTATGTGAGTTGCTCATTATTCCCGCTAGGGGTATTGTTTACAAGCAGATATGGTCGCGTCTCCACCTTCTACAGGTGTGCCTATCAGTGTATCCAACTCTCTCCTCTAATAAGAACTACTTCAAGTTTTACCAGTGTTTAACTTATCCCACCATTAAGATAAGACACACTGTGGACCTGCATAGCAACCAGGACCACCCCTCAACATGGCGCAGTGTGTATATACGGAGTTATAAGAGTTGATTTTGAAACCACCATCTTCCTTGAAGCCCAGCCAGCAACTTTGAAGTGACTACCCCGCATTTTACCTTGGAATGTAGTGTTCAGTGCCCCCTGGATGTACAGCGTGATCAGTGAAGTGTTGTGCATCACTAGTGCAGTGTTTTGTGTGCATTTATTATGTGTGTAAGCCTGGGTAAGCATATCATGAGCGTTGGCCCACATTGGGAAGCGAGAGCGTGAAGCAGCACACCCTCCCCTCACCACGGCCTGAGCAACACTGAGGAGGCTCGGGAATGAACACACATACGTACGCATACACTGGGACCGTTGCACACACAGTCACACGCACGCACTAGTTACCAGCAACTTTTATGAGCAAGAACCCTGTTATTTCCCAGAATTTTTTTTCCAGTGGGGGTTTCTTTCTATTTTTGTTATCTACCTGTCTGTCTGTCACCCAACCAAGATAATGTCAGACCAGGAAAATGATCAAGCACGACTATCTCCCACACATCCACACCACCTCACTCCTTACCCCCCAACTACTCCCTCAGCTCCCTCTGGGGCAGATTTTCTACAGTTTATCAAATATCTGGAGGAATCTAGGAAGCATGCTGAGCTAGTGTGAAGAGAGGCTGATGACCTAAGGAGACAAGAGGATGCTATCAGAAGAGAAGAGGAGAATGCTAAATTCCAGGTTTTAATTCAACTGTTGGCCCCTTCCACAACCCAGCAGCAACACGTTTCCTCTTCAAACCCTTCAGCACCTCCCCCACCACAGAAGGCTACAGCCCAGACCCCTTCACCACTGAAAGCCGACGCCACCTTTCATATGCTTCGTGAGTGGAGACGACGCTGGGATGACTACGCAGTAATGGTGGACCTCTCCATATTACCTCCGGCAAAGCAAATGATCCAGCTTCGCATGTGTCTTACCCTTGAGATGCAGCGCATCTTAGAACACACCCTTCAGATCGCCCCTTCCACTGACAAGACTGTTGATGAGGTGTTGGACGCCCTGCAGATTCACATCAAGGGACTTAGGAATGAGGCACTTCGTCGACGAGAGCTGTTAAGTTGCACAGAGCTTGAAGGAGAGTCATTTGCAGAGTTATATGTTCGCCTGAAACAAATTTCAGAGGAAGTTGTTGTGTGCCCTGGAAATTTGTCTGTCTGCGAGGAAACACAGCTCAAGATGGTGATCCTCATGGGTATCAGAGACAAGGAGCTGGTACAGAAGCTCATCTACCTAGACTCCAAGTCATCACTACAGGACATTGTGACTACATGCCGTTCATATGAGGCCGCTCGATCTGCGACCGCGGCCATTAGTGCTCCTTCTGACCAGTTGAGAGCCATATCTTCCTACAAAAACGACAAGAAAGATTTGGAAAAAAGCATGACTTCGCCTATCAAGACCTCTTCGAAGCGCTGATTTCTGCCAGTGTTGTGCTCGCCAGCATGGGTCGGACAAGTGTCCAGCTGCCCAGAGCACCTGCAACAGCTGTGGACGACAGGGCCACTGGTCACAGACAGTTAAGTGCCCCACCAGTAAGGCCCAATTCTGCCTCTGTAGCCGTAGTGGGCATTATGACAAGTGTTGCCAGGCGACGAAGAAGAAGGAAAAACGCCGAGGCGGTTCTCCAAGCTACAGCGGTGCCTCCTCCGACTACGACAAGTCTCATGAGGCGAGGAACAACAACTGTTGTCGTGTGGGATCAACTTCTTCTGCTGACCAGACTCCACAGCCTACCTTCGTCACCCTTTCGTACGGCGATGTCAAACCCCGTCTACAGATGCTACCAGACACAGGTGCTGACGTTACGGTGATTGGCCAGCGACACCTCGATGGTCTGGGTATCCTTAGGAGCAGCCTGCATGACCCTTCGCTTACTCTGACGCTCACGTGGATGGCTCCCAGAGGGCACCTGCTCTAGGTGCGTTCCAGGCAACCCTCACCCTAGACAAGAGATCATGTCCCGCCCTGATTCAAGTACACGACGGTGTCCAGACTCCTCTGCTTTCTTACGGCCATTGCAGGGAGTTAGCTATCATCTCTCCTGACTTTCCTAAGCCCATTTTGGAGATCACACACGTCAACAGGTGCGAGGCTACACCTCTTTCAACCTCCACGTCACCTTCGGCCGCCAAGGATTACTTCCTAAAGGAGTTCAGCGACATGTTGGTATCCAAAGATGACCTGAAGACAACGCCCCTCAAGCCTCTGGTGGGTCCACCTATGAGGATTCATCTTAAGGAGGGAGCTGTGCCCTTCGCCATCCACACACCACATCAGATTCCCTTTGCCATTAGGGATCAGGTCAAGCAAGAGTTGGAGTCCATGGTGGCCCAAGGTATCATCAAACCTGCTGGAGACGACCCTTCAGATTAGTGCCATCCCCTCGTCATTGTTGCTAAGGACGGCACAGGAGTGCGCATCACCGTCGACCTCTCTAAACTCAACAAGCAAGTATCCCGCCCAGCCCACACTTTGCCTACACCCTTCGCAGCAGTTCGCAGTGTCGACCCAGCGGCTCGCTACTTCACCACCGCGGACTCCCTCTGTGGTTACTGGCAAATGGAGCTGGCTGAGGAGGATCATCATCTGACCACCTTCATCAAAGGAGTACAAAGGAAATCAAGCAACAACAGATCTAGTGACCCTTCTAGGTTGCTTGTCCTCCAAAACACTGAGGATCAAGTTTCCAAACAGTGGTTTAGAGTGGGTAAGGGAACATTGGAAAGGGAATTACTGCCCTGGAACTAATGTCCGTGGCAGGATTAGGAAGTTAGAAGGGGACAGATGGGTTAGTAACTGAGGGGGGGATAAAATAAAGTTATTAATTTACAAACGCAGTCAGTCGCGGGTTTGATGCGAGATATTTGTCTACGCAGAGTTTAAATGAATCAACGGTGATGCAGTCTATAACGTTTCGGGGAAGCCCATTCCACAGGTTGACAACTCGATTGAAGAAGAAATTCTTAGATTCGTGTGAGTTAAAAGATTTACCAATAATTTTGCAACCGTTTCCCCCCGTGTAATTAGATTGGTCGAAGTACTTACTTACTTAGTGAAGTACTTACTACAGTTCATATTGTCGATGCCTTTGATGATTTTGAACACTTGAATTAAGTCACCTCTTAATCTGCGCTGGGTTAAAGGAAATAGATTTAATTCTCTAAGACGCTCTTCGTATGGTTTGTTCTTTAGGCTAGGTATCATTTTGGTAACTCTACGTTGGACTCGTTCTAGCTTGTTTATATCTATTTGGTAATAAGGGCACCAGGATTGAACGCAGTATTCCAGAAGAGGGCGGACTAAGGAATTGTAAAGGGTTAGGATAACTTCTTTGGATTTATGCTCAAATGACCTGCCTATAAAGCCAATTATTTTGTTTGCCTTCTTAACAACTTCTGAACATTGTTGACTCGGTTTTAGGTTACTCGATATTGTTACTCCCAGATCGGTTTCTCTGTTTACATTCTTAAGCTGAGTGCCATTCATCGAATAGTTTGCTTTCTCATTTAGGTGTCCGATATGTAGTACTTTACATTTATCCGCATTGAAACTCATTTGCCAAATTTGGGCCCAACATGACAATTTATCTAGATTGTGTTGCATATCGTCAACTTGTTCTTTTGAGAGTACGCTATTTGCAATTTTTGTATCGTCAGCAAATTTTGAGATTGTACAGGTGAGACCCTCATCTATGTCGTTGATGTAAATTAGAAAGAGAATTGGTCCTAGTACCGATCCCTGGGGTACCCCGCTACTTACATTGGTCCATTTAGATGCCTTACTGTTTATGACTACTCTTTGCTTTCTGTCGCTGAGCCAATTTTCTATCCATTTCAACACACCGTCTTGTATTCCATGCGCTTTTAGTTTTAGCAGTAAACGTTTGTGGGGAACTTTGTCAAAGGCCTTTTGAAAATCAAGGTATATAATATCTACAGCTTTACTCTCATCGTAGAGGTTGAGGATATCGTGGAAAAAGTCTAAGAGTTTGTTAAACAGGAACGTTTTATACGAAAGCCGTGTTGAGTATCTTTAAGTATGTTATTTTCCTCTAAGTGATTTACGAGTCTGTCTCGTATGACCGTTTCTAGCATTTTACATACAACTGAGGTTAAGCTAATTGGAGTATTGTTACTGGGTAGGGATTTGCTGCCTTTTTTTAATATCGGTGTTTTGTTGGCTAGCTTCCACTGATCTGGCATAGTTCCAGACTGCAAGGATTTATTAAATAGTAATGTCAGTGGTTTGGAGAGCTCATCCTTAGCTTCCTTTAGAACTCTAGGCGAGATTGTATCAGGTCCAGGCGTTTTATTTACCTTGAGTTTATCTAAACAATTCAATACTTCTCTCTCTGTAACGGTGATATTGCTAAAACATCTGAATTATCAATCTGAATCGGCGATGGTGTAGGGATATCACTGAGGTCTTCTGTTGTACAAACTGATGCAATAAAGGTATTCAGGGCATTACTCATTTGTACTTCGTCTATGGTGTATTCTCCATTTTCATCGACTAACGGTCCAAGGGGACTAAGGGGAGGTGTGGTGGAGTGGTCATGCCACTGGATTGGTAATCCAATGGACCCGGGTTCAAATCCCGATATGTCAATGGGAAGATATTATTGGGATTGAATTTGTGCTGTACCTAGTATCAGTGCATTACCACAAAGCCCACCGAAATGCCAAAAAAATACCCTCATTGTTCCCTGATTAAATAACACTGTATGAATATTCCCATATTCAAAATATGTTACAGGGGGACAATGCCTAGTGAGTTCACTGCTCAATAGGTGGCGTTCTGAGAGTGAGGGTCTGAGTCTGGAGGGTGAGACGGTGAAGCACTTGAGCGAAGCAACCAGCAGCTTCAGAGATGGAGCTGCTTCGAGCCATGATGGATGCTTCACATGTCTCACTCCCCAGACTGGAACAAGACCTCACGGGCTTCACCGTGTTGAGCGGTCGAATGTACAGGCTCTCAGCCTATGCCCGAGAGGGAGTAGTTGGAATATAGAAAAAAAAAAAAAAAAAAAAACTGTTGAAGTAACTACTTTTTTCTTTCTGATATAACTATAGAATTCTTTCGGGTTTGTTTTACTTTGATTCGCAATATGTAACTCTAAGGTCTTTTTACTTTGCTTAATTAACTTTTTGGATTTGCGTCGTAGCTCTACAAATTTCACCCGTTCTTCGTCATTTTGTGAGGATTTTAATCTATCATTAGCAAATTTTTTAGCAAGCAGGCAGTTTGAAATATCTTTATTCCTCCATTTGGGCTTATTATTATGGCCTGGACGCCGTGTTTCGATGGTATGCAGTCTTGCACTGCTTTTAGGTAAGTGGTTTCGAATAACTTCCAAGATGTATTTATGTCGTTATTGTTAATTAAAAAGGTCCAGTCAGTTTCTTTAAGCATAGCTCTAAGTTTATGGAAGTTTGCTTTCTTGAAATTAGGGACTTTTTCGATGCTACTATTTGGTTCGTTACTAGTAAACTTTAAAGTGAAAGTTATCGTACGATGGTCGCTGTTACTGAATTCATCACCAACATTCAAATTCTCTATTAATTCTTCTTTTGTTGCAAGTACAATGTCAAGAACGTTATTACCACGGGTTGGCATTCGAACAAATTGATAAAGCGAACTCTCTTGCAAGTTCGTATACAAGTCATGTCTGGAGTGTGAAGTAAGAGTATCGCCCCACTTGGTCACAGGTAAATTAAAGTCGCCAAAAATTATGGTATCTTGTGAGTTACTTACATCTGCAATTTGTTCGTAAATTTCTCGGTCAGTTTGCACTGATTGAGCTGGAGGTCTGTATATTAATGCAAGTATTATTTTTGTACCTTTATTATTCTTTATTAGCACAAAAGATGCGTCGACGTTCACAATTTGAGGTTTTGACAAGAGGGTAGGGTTAAGACTTTCTTTGATATAAAGTAAAACGCCACCTCCATTTCGATTTATTCGGCTTTTCTCAAACATTACATAACCGGGAAGTGAATACTCTGCTAAAAAGTCTCTATCTTCTGTATTGAGCCAAGATTCTGTTATGCCAATCACATCATAATTTTCTGTAAACACTAGCTCCTCTAAATCTGAAAATTTATTGCGTATGCTACGAGCGTTTGCATAGAAAACCTTTAAATTTGTTATTTTAGAACTCACGGAACGCTCTTAATAATATTTTTGGTTCTTGTCGGATCTACATTTATGTTCATGGCTGTCCTCGGTCCTCGCTGTCTTCGGTCCTTATCGCTGGTGGTCCTCGGTTGCCTCAGTTTTTTTCTTGGCGTTGGATGATTTATGTCACTGCTGCTTCTTCTCGGATGGCGTTTTTTGATCCATGGCTGCGGACTGCTTCGTGTAGGAGACGACCCATGCGTGCTGAACCCACAGGGTTTAGATGAGTGCCATCCTTGCGGAACAGAGTAGGCTGGTTGTAGAAGTTGTCCCAGAGGTTGATGAATTCAACTTCTTCCCTCAGACACAAATATTTTAGTTGGCTATTTGTGCTGAAGGCCTTGTCATAGAATTTGTCAAATGCGTCGATCTTGGGAAGAATGCCTGAGATGATGATATTCCTTGACTTGTTTGTGTAGTGCTGGATCATCTTGCGATATTTCTCCATCAACTCTTCGGATCTGGTGCGCATGACGTCATTTGAACCAGCATGGATGACAAAAAGGGTATTTTAATTTGCATTCTTTGTGGTATCTTCGAAGGCTTCCACAATGTCGTCCAGTCCAGCTCCTGGGATGCAAAATCTTTTTCGTTGATTTGGTACTCTGGTGCAGAACTCTTCGACCTGTCCTCACACTATATGGGCGCTTCACACATTGCAGAGGACCCATGGGATTCGCAGCTACAGGCGACGCCTTCTGTTATCGAGGTGACACGGCCCTCCAAGGTGTCCAGAGGTGCGTCAAGGTCGTGGATGACATCCTGCTCTCCGATGAAGACTATGAGTCGCACCTTGACCGTATCCACGACGTGCTCACCAGGTGCCGCAAGTTCGGAATTACCCTTAACAAGAACAAGTTTGTGGTTGCCGCACTGTCCATTAACTTCTGTGGGTACACCATCTCAGGTGATGGCATTTCGGCTGACCAGAACAAAGTAGCTGCTATCAGGGACTTTCCGACCCCGACCAACTTGACCGACCTGAGATCATTCATGGGCTTGGTCAACCAGCTGGCGCCGAGTTCACCGCCGACATCGCCGCTACTACCCAGCCTCTCCGCCCCCTAATGAGCCCCAAGAGGACATTTCTGTGGACCCCAGACCATGATGAGGCCTTCCTGCATGTCAAGTCAGCCCTTGTCAGTCCACCCATTCTCGCCCTATTCGACCCAGACCTGCCCACCCTTCTTCAGACTGATGCATCGCGGCTTAATGGCATTGGCTACGCCCTTCTGCAGGACCATGGCGATGGCCATCTGCGGCTAGTCCAGTGTGGCTCTCGATTCTTGGCGGATACCGAGACCCGCTACGCAACCATCGAGCTGAAAATGTTGGCCGCTGTCTGGGCAATGCCGAAATGTAGACTATATCTACAGGGCCTACAGAACTTCACATTGATGACTGATCACCGCCCACTCATCCCTATCATCAACCACTACACGTTGGATGCCGTGGAAAATCCCCGCCTCCAGCGCCTGAAGGAGAAAATCTCACCCTATGTCTTCACAGCTGTGTGGCGTGCCGGCAAGTTGCTCTGCATCCCTGACGCCCTATCTCGAGCCCCTGTCAGCCACCCCACACCAGAGGATGAGATCGCCTGTGCCGATGCCGCCGCCCACCTCAGGACAGTAGTGACCACAAAGGACGTCATCAACCCAGGAGAATCTTCAGCTCAAGACGCTGAAAGGACTCTACAGGATCTTCGAGCCGCAGCAAGAGCGGACCCTGCGTATGTCCGCCTACTCAACTGTGTCACCTCAGGATTCCCTGCCAACAGGAATGACCTCTACAACTCCTTGCTCTCATACTGGAAGATACGGGACGACCTTTACGCTGATGGTGACTTCGTCCTCTATGGCCCTAGGGTCGTGGTTCCTGCTGCTCTCCGCCGCTGCACCCTACAGCAACTTCACGACAGTCACAGAGGTGTGGAGGCCATCAAACGCAGAGCGAGGCAGGCTGTCTTCTGGCCGGGGATAGATTCCAACATTGCCAGCACTGCCCATGCTTGCGAATCGTGCCAGATCCTCCAGCCCAGCCTCCAGAAGGAACACTCATGAACGACGACAACCCTACAAGGCCCTTTGAGTCCGTTTCGGCCGACTTCTTCATGGTGGCTGGGAAGTCCTTCCTGGTTGTGGTCGTCCGTCTCTCGGGGTGGCCTGTCGTCGTCCCCTGCAAAGCCGACACTACTGCATCTGCAACTATCAGGATCTTCTGTCACTACTTCCGGGAAGTTGGTGTTCCCCTCCGTCTGAGGACCGATGGAGGCCCACAATTCACCAGCCCCGATTTCCGGGACTTTAAGGAGCGATGGGGAGTCCGCCATGTGGTAACATCACCGCATTACCCACAATCGAACGGCCATGCCGAGGCTGCAGTGAAGTCAATCAAGCACCTCATCCTTAAGACTGCGCCCTCTGGCAACATGGACTGTGAGGACTTCGACCGGGATCTCTTGGAACTTAGGAACACCCCCAACTTCACTGGCCGCTCCCCCGCTCAATTTTTGTATGGTCATCCTCTTCGGACATGTCTCCCTGCCCACCCCCGATCATTCAATAAGGAGTGGCAGACCAAAGCCGAGGACTGTGACAAACGTGCAACCGACCGTGCCGAGCAGGTTAAGACCAGGTACGATGCGCACGCGCAACCCCTCCCCAGGTTACGTGTCGGTCAGCAAGTTCGGATTCAAGACCCGACATCGCAACGCTGGGACAAGGTGGGGGTTGTCATGAGTCTTGGCAAGTCCAGGGACTACGAGGTACGCCTCCCTAGTGGCCGTGTGTGGTGGCGTAACCGCCGCTTTCTCCGCCCTGTGCCACAAAGCATTGACCCCCAGTCCCCTGTGGCCCCTTGTAATGATCAGAAACAGATATCCTTAGATTATAGCCCCCCAGTTGCCCTAGGGTTGCTCAGTACGACTCAAGGAAAAGAAGTCCGCTCGAGATTGAACTATGAACGTGAGGGGGGAGGGAGGTGTATGTATTATGATAAATAGTACCTATCTTGTATGTAGCATGTATCTATGTGCATTAGTATCTATATATAACACCTCTCTATAATTAATATGTACCATACCATTTACAGGCACTCACCCATAAGAATTGTATCATATAAGCCCATATGGCAATTATGTGAGTTGCTCATTATTCCCGCTAGGGGTATTGTTTACAAGCAGATATGGTCGCGTCTCCACCTTCTACAGGTGTGCCTATCAGTGTATCCAACTCTTTCCTCTAATAAGAACTACTTCAAGTTTTACCAGTGTTTAACTTATCCCACCATTAAGATAAGTACACTGTGGACCTGCATAGCAACCAGGACCACCCCTCAACAGTTGGGATTTGAAGTTACTTAAAAAAATACGTACACGCGAGTCAAACAAATGAACACTGTAGCCATTATTTACAAAATATTTCCTTAAAAAAACGATTTATTGGTGAAATAATATGAATTAAGGGAAGATGAGCCGTTTTTCTGGTCCCCTTTCTTCCTCATGCTTATCCCCATTAGTTTTGAGATTTAAAGAAGTTTGCCCCATTAGTTTGTCGATTTTAAGACCTTTTGTCCCATTTGTTTGTCAATATTAAGACCTTTTGTGACCATTAGATGTCGATATTTTTCCTGGCGAGTGATAACGAGCCTGTAATTGTGGGGGAACCGGCTTTCGACCGGCCGTGATAATTTTCTACCAAAACCTTTACAAATTAATCTCGAAGTGGGATCTAATGGATGTTTTTTTTTAAGTTTGATGGAGATCTAGGGAGGAAACTGCAAAATATGAATCATAGACTACAGTAGATCTGGACTTGACACGAAAATGGAACTTTGCAGTAAGGGACCCAAAATCGGAGAACGAACCCCCAAGTTCGAACCTCGAAACCGCAAAAAGTATCACATGTTCGCGGTTTCGAGGTTCAAACTTGGGGGTTCGTTTTCCGATTTTGGGTCCCTTACTGCAAAGCTTCATTTTCGTGTCAAGTCCAGATCTACTGTAGTCTATGTATCTATCTATCTATCTATTGCCTGACGCCGTGATCCCCGAAGGGGTGGCCACGAACGAACCGCCCCCATGCACCTCTGTTCCCAGTCAGTCGACGCTCCTCCCCCCAACCAGCACCACCTTCGTTCATGTACTTCCTCACTCCATCCTTCCACCTCTCATTCGGTCTACCTCTCACTTTCTGGCCCTCCACCTCGCTCTCGTACACCCTCTTAGTCATTCTCTCGCTTTCCATACGTTCCATATGGCCGAACCATCTCAAGTTGTTTCTTTTCACACTTTCCAGCCACATCTACCTCCACACCACACCTCCTTCTTACTTCCTCATAAGTCTGTCTATCCCTCCATGTAACTCCGCACGCACTTCTATGTATGAATATATAAATAAATAGACCCACAAAATTAACCACTGTCCCTTTAAGAGGTTAATGAATAAGCTTTGTAGGAAAGTGTCTTTACTGCATTAGTTTTGAAAATGGGGTGGCAATAACTGAAACCCTGGGACTTAAGCCTGAATAAAGTTGGCTTTCGAACAATTGAATATATTAGTTGACTGTTTCATTTTTTAATAATCAATAATTCTAAGAAGGGCAATTTCAATTCATTTTCGGTTTCCATGGTAAAACTGATGTTTTTGTGTTGTCTGTTAATAAATGAAAAAACATTTTGTGGCATGATTTTTCTCTTCGAAAATAACTAGGGTATCATCAACGTACTGTACAGTCGAGGTTAATAAGTGTTGTCAGATATTTCACAAAGTTTCGGACACTGACTAATACTATGAGGGATAAGCAGTTTTCCCAGTAACTATACAGATACCAATAACACTTGTTGAGCGAAAACCATATGGAATCTATGACAACACTTAATACCCCCGATTGTACCTGCGATATGTTACTGGTTTAAAGCTGCTAGGACAGATTTCGATCATCTTTGTTCATGGTAACAGAGAAATACATTATAAAAGCTCGGCGCAAGACTTCATTCCATGGACATACCATCTATTTGATTGAATAATTCCCCCATTAACAGTAAAAAGAACATTTTGAACACAAAGTAAAAGCATATCTGAAAAAAATCCTCATTGAGAGACCCATGAACTCATCAACTCCATCATACACCAGGTCAGCACAAATGTTAACAGTTTCTTTGACAGGATTATGTGTAAATAAAGACTGAATATCATAGCTACACATATAATAAGATTAATGTATGTTACATGTTGACAAATTCTCAGTTAAACAATATGAATGTTTAAGTGTATATTCTATAGTGGTGAAAAGGCTCAAAATGTGAACTCAAAATTTGGCTAATTAAGATGTTGCACTGGCAGCCATTATCGGGCGGAGATGTACTTTAGGAAGTCAATATAAGTTAGCAGGGTTCGAGCCTGTTGGTTTGATTAACTCTGACTTAATTTTTTTCCATTTTTGGATCCTGATGATGACTCTTAAGAAGTCGAAACGTTGATATCAAAGATGTTTGTGATTACCGTGGTCCTCCTCTTTCTCCTAAGACTACGATTCCCAAGGAACAAGCCTGTTTCTCAAGTAAACCCCTATATTTTCACTCTAATCTGAATACAATCGTGTAATAGTAACCAGACAAAATTTGTATTCGATTTGATGGTTACAACTATACGGTTTTATCAACTCTGCGAAGCAGAGTGGTATCGCACACACAGGTCCCGCCCGTATACTGTGCACCACAATTCAGCTTGTCCGTCGTCGTCCGTCGTCCGTCCGGAAACTCCTCCTAGACCGTTTGATTTTCACCAAATTTCACAGGTATATTCATTTGGTCAATGCGAAGGTCAGTCAAAAAGAAATTTTCAATTTAACTTAAAGGTTAAGGTCAAAGGTCAAGATTACAAATAAGGTCAATATTTCATGTGTCTTAGTTTTTACTCAAATTTCTTAATTTTCACTTTACAGGTTACTCGTAACCTCGGTATCCTATTGACCAAATTTTAGATAAATATTCTGAAGGGTAAGGTCAAAGGTTAAGGTCAAAGGTAAAAATATTTGTTTTACTAGTATTTCTTATATTAACAGTTAGATTCTCACTAAACTTACCATGTATATTCGGAATACTTGGGGCAAGGTCATACAAGAAACTAAACAATTCCATATGAAACGTCAAGTTCACAGTTCAAGGTCAAATAAAAGGTCAATATGCTAATTTCATTACTTTTCATGCAAACTTCACAACATTTGCCGATATAGTTGCACTTTAAATGAAAAGAAAAATAATACATTTTGAGACACATATCATGAAGGTCAAGGTCACGGTCAAAGGTCAAGGTCAACTATTCTATAAATACATATGAAACTAACTGATGGGTTTTAATGAAATTAGTCATGCGTATTTGATTTTCCTGGGCAATGTCATTGAAAAAAATGTTTACTCTTACATGAAGGTCAAGGTCACAGGTCATGGTGAAAGGTCAACATATATTATTTATTTTTAGTTTTTATTCAAATGTCTTCATTTTCAGTTTACAAGTTACTGGTATCATTAATATTGTATTGCACAAATCTTAGATACATATTCTAAAGGGTAAGGTCAAAGGTCAAGGTCAAAGGTCAAAATAGTATTTTTACTAGTATTTCTTATACTAACTGTTAGATTCTCACTAGGCTTACCATGCATATTCGGAATACCTAGGCCAAGGTCACACAATAAACTATTCTATTACATTTGAAAGGTCAAGGTCACAAGTCAAGGTCAAATAAAAGGTCAATATGTTATTTTCTTTACTTTTCATGCAAACTTCACAAAATTTGGTGAGATAGCTACACGTTAAGTGAAAAGGAAATTAATAAATGTTGAGACATATAAAGGTCAAGATAAAGGTCAAAGGTCAAGGTCAACTATTTGCTTAATATGTATGAAACTAACTGATGTGTTTTAATGAAATAAGGCATGCATATTTTCTGTTCATGGGCAATGTCAATGCAAACAAAAATGTACTCATACATAAAGGTCACAGGTCAAGGTCAAAGGTCAACTTTTATTAATTAAAACAAAGATTACACACATTTTAGAAAATTGGCTGTGTTATGGCTTATTACTTAAATATAGCCTAATATATATAAAATTTCACTTAAATATTGTAATAGTTAAGGTCAGAGGTCAAGGTCAAAATAAGATAATTTGTAATTTTCCCTAAACTCCTTCTTGACTGTTTAATGTATTATCATAAAATTATACAGGCAAATTCAGTTGGTCAATGCGACGACCATCCAAATATTATGTATTTTACTTTTAGTCAAAGGTCAAAGGTCAAGGTCACAGTATATGATCACTATTTGTAATCAATAAGTTTTTATACGAATTAGGCTACACCATATTCATAATGCTAGTTAACACGAACATTGCTGTTAAACTAATTAAATCCTTGATAAGAAAATATAAGGTCGAAGGTCAAAGGTCAAGGTTAAAGGTCGATATATGATTTTTACTAGTATTTTGTATTTAGTGTAAGATTCTCATTAGGCATATCATGCATATTCGGAATGCCTAGAGCAAGGTCATACCAGAATAAACATAATTCCATTTGATAGGTCAAGTTCACAGGTCAATGTCAAATATAAGGTCAATATACTAATTTCTTTACTATTCATGTAAACTTCACAAAATTCGTTGAGACAGTTAAGGGAAAATTAAAATGTTAAATTTTCAGACATCATGAAGGTCAAGATGAAGGTCAAAGGTGAAGGTCAACTATTCCTTTAATACCTCTGAAACTAACTGATGATCTTTAATTAAATTTTACACACTTATTTGATTTTTTAGAGTTACATCAAAGCAAACAAAAATATAATTCTACATAAAAGTCAAGGTCACAGGCCAAGGTCATAAGTTAACCTTCATCATAAAAACACTATATTTTTTGATAAGCTGACAACTGTTAGTTGCATTTTGCTTAAATAACATATAATTCAATCATAATATATATATATACATTATAATACTTAAGGTTAAAGGTCAAGGTCAAAGAACAAAAGAAGAGTGTTGATAATTGTCTTTAAACTCTTCCTAGACTGTTTAACCCTTTGTGTACCGGTGACGTATTTTTTATTGTATTCTAACTATAATTAGACGATTTTGTGGAGCTTATGAAGGATCTGTGGTAGTAAAAAGGGTTAAGATAGTTGAAATCCTGCTAATTTTATGGAGGCCCTTCATAAAACTAAATACAATCGTCTTAGTAACCTGTATGAAATGAAACCGACAGACCTGTACTGAACCCGTTACGTATCATCACCAAATTTTGCTGGCAAATTTGGTTGGTCAATGCAATGATTCCAATTTGTTTTAATTTGTTATTCAAAAGTCAAGGTGAATGGTAAAGGTCACAGATTATGGTCACTATTTCTTTCTTATATATATTTTATATATATTTTATATATTGTGATATACAGTACTGTATGTATAATGTATATGTATATATAATTATTATATATACAGTATATATACAGGTATATATATATATATATATATATATATATATATATATATATATATATATTATATAATATATACTGTATATAGATATAGATATTTATATATATATACATATATACAGTATATATAAATACAGATATATATATATATATATATATACTGTATATATATATATACAGTATATATATATATATATATATATATATATATATATATATACTGTATATATACTGTATATAAACCTATTTTACCAAAGAGATTCAATACTACTTGCAGAATTATATATAGGTCGCAGAGTTGCGTATGCAGTTTTTATTTATTAGTATTTTTTGGTTTTGGGTAATGCGAAAACTGCACACCTACTTTATTCAGATTAGGAAAGGTATATGGATGTCAGAGGGTTAATTGAGAGAGGCTTTAACCTTATAACTCCGACAGATCCTTCCTATACCGTATACAATTGTCTAATAATAGCCGGAAACTGCACACCTACTTTATTCAGATTAGGAAAGGTATATGGATGTCAGAGGGTTAATTGAGAGAGGCTTTAACCTTATAACTCCGACAGATCCTTCCATCCTTCCTATACCGTATACAATTGTCTAATAATAGCCGGAAACTGCACACCTACTTTATTCAGATTAGGAAAGGTATATGGATGTCAGAGGGTTAATTGAGAGAGGCTTTAACCTTATAACTCCGACAGATCCTTCCTATACCGTATACAATTGTCTAATAATAGCCGGAAAAAACTGTCAGAATGCGTCAAAATCTTCACAAGAATGAGGTACGAGACTAATAAAATCTTTTTCTTTCAGACACGCCACTGTGCCAATTACATCATGAAAGAAAGTTTCCTCAAAAACACCTACGTGGGTTTCTTGCTACGTAAAGGATCACCGTATAAAAAGGAGTTCAATTTTGTGTAAGATATATTATGTCTTTGCTAAGGGTCTTGCATATTTGAGAGATACAGAGAGAGATAGAGAGAGATAATACGTTTTAAATACAACATAATAATTGAAACATTAACCTATTATTGGTATGTAGCCCATCAATACGGGTGACAAGATATTAAGAGGAGATATATATTTATGTGTTTAATTATTTATTATTTGTTTTAGGTTTCCTCCCTAGACCACTATTAAGTTTAAAAAATACCCGTTAAATGTGTGGGGTTTTTTTCAAAAGAAAAAATGCCGGGCTTATTTTTTTAATCTTTATTATCAGGCTCAACACCTAAATGGCACCAAAGATATTTAATATCACCAAACTAATGGAGTGAATGTCTTATAATCCCAAAACTAATATAGCTAAGCATGAGAGAGGCTAAAAACGCGTAATCAGTCTAGGATTGGTTTAATTATTTGGAAAAATAATGGAAAGGACTTGGATGACAGAACATGCTACAGTACACTCGGATGCAATAACCTCTAGCCCACTCATAAATATTCGTGAACTGAACCTATTTCTGATTATGAGAGTATATCTCTGGAAACGAATTTATGAATATATGTTTATTTACATCAACTACAAATCTATATATGTTATTTATTGAAATGCATGCGCTATCCAAAATGTAATCCAGATAGTTATTATTGCATTAAGAAAAACATAAGGGGTTCTACGAATTATGATAAGTGAGCTAGAGACTATGGTATCTGAGTGTAACATATTCAATATGATATACAAATCAACTACGAATTAATAATAATCATATTGCTTAATACTCTCAAGCTACATTTGATTGTATACACAATTTCTTCCAATATACAATATAAAAAATACAAAAGGTGATATCTATGCTCATTTAACTCTCTCCCCTGTTTCTTATTCTTCTCTCTCTCTCTCTCTCTCTCTCTCTCTCTCTCTCTCTCTCTCTCTCTCTCTCTCTCTCTCTCTCTCTCTCTCTCTCTCTCTCTCTCTCACACACAGCATCACCAGCTTGCGAGAGTTTGGGATCCTGGACTACATGTATCACCAGGCCACCGCTAACGCCTCCGAGTGCCTCAAGCCCATCAAACCTGAGTCTGGCCGCGCCCTCGAGCTCGGCGACTTCTACGGCGTCTTTATCATATATAGTGCAGGTGAAAAGAAAGTTATACCGCATGATGGGTCAAGCCCCGACTCCTTCATCTCCTCCTCTAGCTCCCTTCCTACCCCCCCCCCCCCCAAACTACTTCCTCTATCCCCATCCTTGCTTTCGAGGCCTTAAAATAATATCAAAATTATATTAAGTGATAAGTAACCCCTTGCGACTTTCAGACTATAACATTAATATGTTAATACATTATAGGTAGGCCATACATTCCGACCCCAGCCTCTCATAACGCAAAATGGAATAGAGTAATCAAGCAAAAAGTTCTACCGTTTGGGAAGAGTCAGTCTGGAAATAGGTTTGGATATTTGCTTTAGCCCTTATTGAGTTACAGAGGTCAGAGGTGACAATTTCTGGCCTCCCTATAAATATTGGACAATATAATTCGCTGTTAACAGACACGGAAGTAAAATCGTGAAGAGAAACGGGCTGAACATTTACGGACAGGCTACGGTACAATTGATTACTTGCAATTTCAGGTTATTAGGAAGTATGAGCCGTAATTATAGATATGAAACATATATTCAATAATAATGTACATTTATGATTGATAATAAATATGAAGGGTGTGATTTTATGCATTTATAATTGTACTATGACCATTTTTAGCTGGTAATTCTGCTTATTAGTGATGTCGATCGTTCTACCTTCCTCAAAGCCAGAAACAGACGAGTATTAATAATAATAATAATTATAATTGTAGTACTGATTTCTCCAATTATAAGTATTTTACTAAGGTGGGAATAATTCGACAGTTGTCCAGAAGTTCGTATCCTTTATTTAACAAAGCTGCCTGGTAGCATGTATCCTCGTACCAATCGATCCTCTGTTCGGGCCGGAATGAGTTCAATCCATAAATTGAATATTACCGACGACCCAATATAGATTGTACGTTGGAACTCTTAAGTTCCCGTTACCACCTATTTGGATACCTGTTATTCAGGCATTGATTCACTCCGACTTCGATCCATAGGCACGTCACTATTTCCAAAAGAATTAACAAAACTTTACTACGCCTCAATATGCCCAATT
Source organism: Lithodes maja (assembly GCA_037953745.1). Lineage (NCBI taxonomy): Eukaryota > Metazoa > Arthropoda > Malacostraca > Decapoda > Lithodidae > Lithodes > Lithodes maja. The sequence goes on along the minus strand of JBAKBP010030364.1, from coordinate 3,742 downwards.
GTAGGACCAAGGCTTTAATCAATTTAGTCTAGACGTTCCTAAGCTTACAACCTAACTATATATATCACATATGTTTTACTACGCCTCAATATGTCCAACCGTAGGACCAAGGCTTTAATCAATTTAGTCTAGACGTTCCTAAGCTTACAACCTAACTATATATATATCACATATGTTTTACTACGCCTCAATATGTCCAACCGTAGGACCAAGGCTTTAATCAATTTAATCTAGACGTTCCTATATTTACATCCTATCTATGTATATGTTACGGCCTTTTTGAAAAAGTGGCCTTTTTGCGAAATGACCGGGAGCTTTGCAAAATGACCAAAAACCTAGCCTTTTTGTAAAATGACACTTAATGTCTGGCCCATTTGTAAAATGTCCAGCATATTGGCCTTTTTGTATAATTACCTGTGCCCTTTTGCAAAATGACACCAAACGTCTAACCTAACCTAACCTAACCTAACCTAACATGTTAAAAAATAATATTGTTTCGATTAGGCCTACCCAATTTTTACAAATATATATGTTTCCAGTTATTTAGAACTTTACAACAGGGAAATATGCTGTTTTTTTGTAAATTGGCCAGACGCTTGGTGTCATTTTGCAAAAAGGCACAGGTAATTTTACAAAAAGGCCAATATGCTGGACATATGCAAATGGGCCAGACATTAAGTGTCATTTTACAAAAAGGCTAGGTTTTAGATCATTTTGCAAAGCTCCCGGTCATTTGGCAAAAAGGCCACTTTTTCAAAAAGACCGTAACATACAGTATATACCATCTATCTCAAAACACGTAAATATGTACCCGTAGGCAATTACTTAAATCTAACTCTGTTGCGGAGTGTCATACACTCCTGATGCCTATCTCATAGATGAAGTTACACAATACAACTTAACTCATATAATATTTCAATATTATCAAGCTTCAACTCATATACAGTAGGTCATTACATAGTTCAATATATCAGATATTTCAAAAGTACCTATTACAACATTTTAACACACTTGATCGCCTAGTATATCAGAACAACAATTTCCCACTCAATGTTCAACTCAAATATAACATGACTACTTTCAATAATACAATATCTCTTGCAATAGTCGCCTCGACTTGTTACTTATGTCATGATTACAGGATTGCTTAATCTTAGAGCTGTATTCCGTACAATAATCTCTTTAGTCGGATAACGATGTTTCCTTTGTAAACAAACAATATATTTCATCAAACGGACTAGTGTCCTTCCTAACTATTTCTCAAGCTAGGTCTAGCCTATCAGCAAATATGATTTATCCATATTCTTGAATAATTAGCATAACCCCGTTATCATTAATCATTATTCAAACAGATCGCCATATGATTCTTCCTTAGTAATCCCCTTTACTTATTACCCTATAAGATCCTATCCTATTTATAGCTAAGCGGCATGGAGCCTTCTCTAACATTAATAGCTATCTCTCTCAACACTGCGTCTTTTTATTTATTCATGAGTCTATCTTTTCCTCTTTCTTTTGTTCTATAAGAACACATCTAATTTAAATGGCTGGAACCACTGGGTTTGTCAAGCATTTTTCTCGCTTTCTGGAAAAAATCCTCACCACCTCATAGCCGGCCAATATGTCTACTGGAAGTCTTCAGTCCCATCCACTACTTGTCGTCTCTCTTGAATTGCTTGGCTATAAGTGTGTAAGCTAGCAATGTGACGACAAGCACCAGGATACCTATGGTGTATCTGGTCAGCAGTTGAAAGTTGTAGCAGGCCAGAGGTGGACATTATTGGTGGGTGGTAAGCAAGCTGGTAGGCTGGAGCGGGCTTGGCCAAGCTCCCATCACTGTGCAGGTGAGGGAGTGAGGGAGAGGTAGAGAGTTGCTGGCAGGTGAACCCAGTGGAGTCCGTGACATGAGTGCCGTCTGCAGCCCCCCCCCCCCCGTTTATAGCTCCGCCTCACGATTTTCCGCGCTGTGATTGGTTGAGCCAGCCGCCCGGGGCAGTGCTTTCTCCAGCCGCGCGTTTTGAAGATTTCTTCCCCTCTCCTCTGGTCATATCTCTTTGTAATATGTCCCAGGGAGATGGTTGCAAAAGTTTTGTAGTGGCTTACGAGAGTATAGGGCTTGCACTGATGTCATAGACCTATTGCAACTCAAAGAAACGGCCTGTGGAGGGAGCGAGAGCGATTATAAACGTGGAGATGCGTGCACGGCTGGCTCAGTCTTTGCTTGCTCCGACAACGGAGGCTCCTGATTGGCTGCACGGGAGGGTGTGGCAGAGTTGTGGGAGATGTCAAACTCAGCTGGTTTAAAGGGATGGTGAATTGCAGCGAGTTGATTGGCTGGCAAGATTCTTACTTTATCACCCCGTGCTAAATTAAGGTGAGCTCCTGATCGCCGCAGTACTATCCCTTTAAAATCCCTGCCATCAATCTACCAATCAACCAGTCCATTGTGTTCACAAATACACTTGTGCAACTGGATTGCTGGATTTTGGTTCCCTACCACAGTCTTGGCTAGCAGAACTTGACCCGTTTGATTGAGGAGTTGCTTTAAAGTTCTTGTGGTCTGTACTCTCTGCCCTTTTCCGTCGACAATAGCTATGAGGCGACGAAGCAGGTACTGAGGGTCAGTTGGGAGAGGTATGGTGACTTTCAACTGACAGGCACGCGCCCCAGGGGTTCTATTTATAACCTCTTCCGGGTACCTGATTGGTGGACGGCTAACTCTACCACTTCGTGTAACTGTTTCAGCAGGGCCTATTGATTTAGGTAACTTAACTGGACTCTTCCCCGGGAAGTCAGTCGCTCTGTTTTCCTGTGAATGATTTATTTTAGTCGAAGAAGAACTAAATATATTTTCAGCCTCAGTAAATACCCACTTTTCGACCATTTCTTCTCTGGGAGATTCTACCTCACTACTTAAAGTCTCATTGAAATCTCTCTCGGGATCTGAAACTTCGCTTTCGGGGTCCGTAGATTTATCGTCATTGGTATACTCTCAGAATTCCCCCTCCCAGCTCGTTATGATTTCCTCAGTTTCTTCACTTCTGTCTCGTTCTGTCCTAGAATAACTCGCTTTGGTTCCTACTGTACGACCGCCAGAACGGAAAGACCCCAGTATAATCCCCTCTCAGAAGGTGATCTTCTGCCTTATAACGAGTTGAAAAGTCATCAGAATTATCGGCCCCGGATTCTATATCCTCCTCACTTTCCTCCTTGCTACTCCACTCGCTCATATCTGGGGGAAATATTCCCTCGTACCGTTTAGTATGGCGAATATGCGTAGCCAAAACAATACTTCGATGATGCACATGTATGACTTGGTATGGTCCATTTAATTCCACGACCCGAAACGGAACCTCATATTTCTCTTCCAGTTTACTGGTCCGTGTGGGATTATGTCTCTTGACCAGAATATATTCCCCCCGGTAATATGGATTATTTAAAGTAGGTTTCTCGGGCTGCCGTTGAGTAACGTGGTGATGAACTTGTTACCGTCTTTCCCTTTGACCTCGTAAATAATGTTTGTGGTCGAGAATATTTGGCGGAATTAATGGGATAGGGTAATAGTCGTTCTTGAGGTAGTTTTGGAGTAATTCCAAAGATAATTTCATAGGGAGAATACCCGGTAGTTCTACAAACAGTGGTATTGATTCCCCAGATCATTTCTGGTAACAGTTTCGGCCAACCTCGGGATATTTCTTCCCTTTGTGAACTTAGACTAGCTCGTATGCAATTCGCTAGTAAC
>JBAKBP010030363.1:0-25832 GCA_037953745.1 Lithodes maja | reverse complement strand
ACAAGGTGCAACAATGGCTACACGAAAATCATCAACCATCTGCAGCATTGGATTTAACCTTCCTTCCTCCACCCGTATCGCATGAACAATCCTTGTGTGTCTCTATTCCGAACTTACCAAAAGATAAAGCCCCAGCAACCCCCGTCACTCGAGAGCAATCAATGGTTAGTAATCTATCTATTTCCAGCCATTCTATCAAATTCCATTAGTCTATGCATTAGGCAGATCAGATGAAGGTATTGAGGGATAAGCCTTTACAACGGCACCTCGTATCTTCATTATACTTTTCCTATTTGGAGATAGAGGAAGCTGTTGGAGTGGTTTTGTTATGTGTGTTATTAGTCTGTATACGTAGTCGAGGTGTCCCCCGACTGAGTGCAAGCATGTGAAACATGCTAGGACGTACTACAACACCCACTTGGCGGGTGCCCGACCCCGAAATGGGTTGAAATAGGGGAGCTATCCCCCCGCCAAAGGCGGCTTTCTAGGGCCTTTCCAAGCTGATGCTGAGAGGATTGGGTTCTAGTCATGTGGTGATGGGCTGGTCTATCAGAGTGAGAACTGAGCGATCTCTGCCATACCCATAGCTTACTCTGACTGTTCCTTTAACTTATATATTTCTAGATCTCAAGTGACGGCGTCTTTTCCGTGGATTGACCTCCCAATCTACCAAGATTGGAAGCCAAAGCGTCACATTTTTCCCTTGCCCCTCAACTTTCTCTTCATAATTGCTGAGGGGCACAGGGCCCTGGGTGGGGCTTTGGTTTCCCGGGCATTTCCGCACCCTCCTCAGCTCCCCGCCATGGAGTGGCTTCGGTCACCCAGGCTTTATTGTGGTCGGCAGGGAGGGTTCTGTGGGGGCACTCGGTTATGGCCTTGGAATTGCTCGGGGCCTTGGGGCTGTTCGGCCAGGCAGCTTGGGGAACAACAACAACAACAACAACAACAACAACACCCAGTAAATGTCCGCCTCGGCTGGGATCGAGATCAGGTCAAGCAGATTCACACGTGAGCGTGCTCACCACTCGACCGCCGCGGCTACCATAGCGCAGTTGGAGTATATGTACATGCTCAGATTTATATGCAGGATTCGAAACTGCATAATAAATCTTAGGCTTGTCCATATTTTGTAACTGTCTTGACAGCGTAATGCATAGTGCGCCGAATTTCGATGTGAGTATCCTTGGTTCGAGTCCTCGGAGTGCCACATGTATTTGTTGATTTCATTAATTGAGTTTAGATGTGAAGTTGGTTGGTGTAAAAAACATAATAAAAAATAGTTAAAAAACAAACATAAACAAATATTCCAAATACTGTAATTATATATTGTTTTATACATAACAATACGTCCTGCTATGGTTAAATTTACATATTTAATAGTAATGATATGGTTGCAAGAATCGTCCAAGTTTCCCAGCATAATTTTCACACTAATTAATATTTATATCACACGCTGATATTGGGGAGATTGTAGGCACCAATCGAACAGTCTAGACCCAGGAGAGGCTATAGGCATTTGATATGGAGTCGCTGGAACTCCTGATTCATTTGTTTGGATTCTCTTACTGGCTTTCTTTGTGCCTCACTTTACACTGAGAGTAATCCACCTAGGTCTCACAGACATCTCGTCCTTCTATCTACTTCACTATATTAAACATGCACACCACACTTCCTTCTTCCACAATTAAATTATATAACGTAAATTATGAACAATAGCCCAGCGTCGGAGTCCCTTGGGGGGGGGGGGGGGGGGGGGGGCGGGAATACCATAAATGGCCCCACACCCTCCCGACCTTTCCCTGACAATACCGTAAAATTATCTGAACGTCGGCCTTTTACTCTTACTATTAACTTCTGCAACATTAACGGCCTTTCCTCTAATTTTCTCTTTGTTGAATACCATCTCTCCTCCTACAAACCTGATCTTCTTTTCCTCACTGCAACTCAGGTGTCTGAAATAACTACCAGTAACCTCTTCTCTGTATCTTCCTACTTTCTCTCTCCTAGTTACAAAGCCAAAGGCGGATGTTGTGCATACGTGCACAGCAATCTCACATGCTTTCGACTCCTTTGAATTCTCTACTTTATGGCTCAAACTATCCTGTCATTCTCATACTAAATATTTCTGTGCTGTCTATCTGTTCCCTAACTCTACCGACTTTCCTAAAATTGTTGACTATCTAAACTCTAAAGTAGAACATATTCTATCCATTTCTCCTTTCTAAGAATTAATCTCCGTCTTAGAAGATTTCAACGTTCACCACCGCCAGTAGCTCTCCTCTCATTCCACTGACCCACCTGGTGAACAAACCTACATCTTTTGTAACTTAAATTACCTAGAGCAGCTGGTTCAGCAACCTACCTGTATCCCGGATAGCTTTGAAGATCGGCCCAACATTCTTGACTTGTTTCTAACTCCTAACCCTTTTTCTTATACTGTCGATCTTTTCTCTCCTTAACATACACAAATTTAAAGACCGAGTGCTCCACACTACCCAACCCTATCAACTTTTGCACTATTCGCGGCCTTTCCTCTAATTTTCCCTCTGTTGAACACCATCTCTCCTCCTACAAACCTGATCTTATTTTCCTCACTGAAACACAGGTGCCTGAAGCAAATGCCAGCAGCCCCTTCTCTGTATCCTCCTACTTTCTCTATCCTAGTTGCAAATCCAAAGGCGGATGTATGCACAGCTGCTCTGGTGTTCCCGATTTTGACTCCTCTGAATTCTCAACTTTATGTCTCAAACTATCCTGTCATTCTCATACTAAATATTTCTGTGCTGTCTATCTTTCCCCTAATTGTACCAACTTTCCCAAATTCTTTGACTATCTAAACTCTAAACTCTCTTCTCGGAAATCTCCATCTTAGGAGATTTCAATGTTCACCACTGCCATTGGCTCTCCTCTCATACTACTGACCAACCTGGTGAAAAAACCTATGTCTTTTCTATCCTAAATGACCTAGAGCAGCTAGTCCAGCAACCCACCCGTATCCCGGATCGCTTCAGAGATCGGCCCAATATTTTTGACTTACTTCTGACTTCTAACCCTTCTTCTTATACTGTCAATCTTTTCTCTTTATTGGGCCCCTCCGACCATAAACTTACCTCCGCTACCTGTCCTATCTCGCCAGTACTGCCACCCTATCCTCCCAGCCGGCGGCACTTGTGGCACTTTGGCGGTGCCGACTGGGAGGCTCTTCGGCATTAATTCTTTGATTTCCCATGGAATGACTTCTGCTTCCATGGCCGAGGACCCTCGGAGAGTGCTGAACGCATTACCGAGGTACTGCTCTCAGGTATGGAATCGTACATTCCATTTGCTTTTTCTCACTCTAATGCAAAACTATCTTGATTTACTCACACTTGTTCTACTGCTGTCCGCAACAAGGAGGAAGCATTCAAACGGTACCGATGCCTTAAAACTCAAGAATCTCATTCTTCATGTTTCTGCCTGGAATCAAACCAAATCTGTTCTTCGACTTGCCAAGCACTCTTTCATCAATAATAGATGCACTGAACTATCCAACTCTAATTCTTCCCAACTTTCTAGCATCTAGCCAAAAACTTCCACAACAATTTTTCTTCCTCGTCTTTCCCTCCCCTTTTCCACTCCAATTGCACAACCATCACTTCTTCCTCTGACAAAGCTGAACTCTTCGCTCAAACTTTTGCTATAAACTCCACCTTGGATGATTCCGATGCTATTCCTTTCTTTCCACCCCCCTCTCTCCTACATATGCCTAATATCCTAATCTCTTTTAAAGATGTACTTTCTACCCTCTCTTGGCTGAATACTAAGAAGGCGTACGGTCTGGACGGTGTTCCTCCTGTTGTACTAAAAATCTGTACTTCCGTGCTGACCCCCTGCCTAGGCAAACTCTATTATTTATGTCTATCCTCTAACGTGTTCCCTTCTTGCAGGAAGTTTGCTCTCATTCAACCTGTCCCAAAGAAGGGTGACCGCTCACAACCCTCCAACTATAATCTAATTGCTCTCATTTCTTGTATCTCTAAAGTTTTTAAAACTATTCTTGCTTCCAAATTTCTTAAGCATTTCTCTTCTCATAATCTGCTCTCAGGTCGCCGGTATGGCTTCCTTAAGGGTCGCCCTACTGGTGATCTTTTTTCATATCTTACTAACTCTTGGTCATCCTCCTTTCGGAAATTCGGTGAGACCTTTTCTATTGCACTAGACATATCGAAGGCCTTCGATAGAGTTTGGCACAAATCTTTAATTTATAAACTACCCTCCTTCGGTTTCTATACCTCCACCTGTTTCTTTCTCTCTAATTTCCTTTCCGGCCATTCCATAGCTGTGGTTATGGACGGCCATCGCTCACTTCCTCATCCTATCAACTCCGGTGTTCCTCAGGGGTCTGTCCTATCTCCCATTCTCTTTCTAATTTTCATAAATGATCTTCTCAACTGTACCTCCAGTCCCATCCATTCATACACAGACTCTACTTTACACTACTCAATTAGATTTCCTGAACGCCCCAGCCAGCAATCATAATGATTCATGAAGCCATAGAACACTTATCTTCTGATCTAACTACTATTTCCAATTGGGGGTAGAGAAAACCTTGTTACTTTTAATGCTTCCAAATCCCAATTTCTCCATCTTACTACCCGTCCAGAACTCCCAGACGACTATCCCTTATTCTTCAACAATACAAAAATAAATCCTTTATCTCTTGGAAGGACCATATTACCAGTCTTGCTAAGGCAGCCTCCCAGAAACTGGGTGTGCTCAACCGCCTCACAGCTTCTTGCTCTGTACAGGGGAACAGTGCGTCCTTGTATTGAGTATTGTTCATATGTGTGGGGAGGATCCCTCTCACAGGGCACTCCTAGACAAAGTAGAAAAGAAGGCCTTTCGTATCATTAATTCCCATCCACTCACCAACTCTCTGCAATCTCTCTCTCTTCGCCGCAATGTTGCATCTCTCTCGCTATTCTATCGCTACTACAATAATCAGTGCTCCTCAGAGCTCTCCCAGTGTATACCACCTCCTCTACGTAGGGTACGTGGTACCCGTCTTGCAAAACAATCCCACCCCTACTCTGTGCAACTCTTCAACCCAATAGTGAAACATTACTCTCAGTCTTTCTTCTATTCAACAGCTGAGCTCTGGAACTCTCTCCCAGAATCCTTTGTTCTCTCCTCCTATGACTTAACCCGTTGAGTACCGTAGGATACAGTAATAAAAGTCCCCAAAAGTCCCAATCACTGTGGCGAAAATGGCAGGAGAGACCACCTTTTCACCTCAAGAGATGAGGCAAGACTGGATCTCTAATTTTTTTTTTTTTTTTTTTTTTTGTACAAGGCTTAAAAAAAAAAAAAAAAAAAAAAAAAAAAAAGAACAAACAAACTAAGCCTTGTACAGGCAGTTACAAGACAAATACATTACTGACGAATATACTCGGGCCTGGGACTGGGGAGTTACTTATCTACTGACGAATATACTCGGGCCTGGGACTGTAAGGGTTGAATTGCTTCAAACTCCGTGTGTCCAGGTATTTTCGCTCGAACGTCCCTTTGATTATGGCCCTGTCACTCTTTCAAGTATGGGGGAGGCACTCGCTACAGGCAGTTCTGCCTTTTGTCTCCCTCTCCCTCACTCACATAGAACAAAACAATTTCAGCCAGATTCAAGGGTAAAAAGACGTTTCATAGTGCTAAAGGGGTTAAATCTTCCTGTACCGGTGACGTCTTTTATTTTGCTAGCTACATTTAGACAATTTATATGAAGCTTAGGAAGGATATGTGGTGGCTAAAAAGGATGAATTGAGACAGTCTTTTGCCCTTTAATTGGTAGATGCCCTTCTTAAACTGAATACAGTCGTCTAATAGTTGCCAGAATATAATGAAAAGGACGTCGCTGGTACAGAAGGGGTTAAAACGGTATCGAAAACAAAACTAGAGATGGATTACTTTATTATATTCTGGCAACTATTATATGATATTATTCAGCTTAGGAAGGACCTCTTAACAACTAAAGGGCTCCAGACTATCTCATTTAATCCTTTGAGCTACCACACATCCTGAATATAACCGTCTAATAGTGTCCCAAGCATGATGCAAAGGACGTCACCGGTACTAAATGCGTTGAGGGGAGATGTCTGTTTTTTGTTTTTTCCTCATATTTAGTCCCATTAGTTTTGAGATTTTAAGCTGTTTGTTCCATTAGTTTGGCAACTTTAGGACCTTTCGCCCCATTATTTATTCAATATTTAGACCTTTCGTGCCATATTATAGGTGTCTATTGTTTCCTAATTTTAGGAGGAATCAGCCTTCAGCCGGCACATTCTTCTATAGAAAAAAATTACAAATTTATCTCGAAGAGAGGGTATTTGTTTTTTTACTTGATGGGGGTCTAGCAAGGAAACAAACAAATAAATCTATTAATCTATTAATAGACCAGCAAATAAGCCCTACCCCCTCTTAAAATTTTGCTCCACAAACTGCCAGATTAGTATTTAGGATTAAGGTTGAAGGAAGCAGCATTTCGAAAATTCGTGTAGGTAAAACATAATAGCAATATCATGTATATCTCACAAATATAAGTGAGGTATTAAATGTTTATATACTGCCAGCTGTACTCCAACCACTGTGTGTAGTGAGTGGATTAAAGCATGGACACTCGTCATGACTGTCAGTGGTTCGAGTCTGGCGGGGAGTATGAAAACATAATAGCAATGTATGTAGTGAAAACTAATTGCGAGGGGCGACGCGCTCTTCGGTGCCGCTAGGAGAGTGGCGAACACAACCTTACTTGACCTTAGGTAGGTGTTAATTTTTTTTACCCTTAGCTAAATATTTGGATCCAGTTTTGTTCATGTTACCCATGTCGCTACAAGTTTCCAATACGTGACTGTAATGTATTATAGTTATGTATCTATTATTATATGTATCTACAGAAAAGGGAGAGGTACTTGGAGAAAATAGAGTGGCGAAGACAAGTAAGAGAAGAGTTGATGAGGAATTTGGAAGGAATCTAAGTATAAAATGGAGAGAGTGTAAGAAATTTTCTGGAAAGAGGTCAAGTAAGTTAGGGAGGATAGCAAGGGAAGTAGGAAGTGTGTGAAAGATAAGAATGGGCGAGTATTAGCCGAGAAGTAAGAGAGAGTCGAGAGATGGAGGGAGTACTTCAACGAATTGTTGAACATAAGGAAGGAAACGACAGCAAACATAGTTGGATGGGGTATGGGAGGGAGAAGAATAGAAGTCGTGGCGGAGGAGGTGGAGATCAGTAGGCCAAACGTGTGTGAAGCCATGCACAGAATGAAGATGGGGAAAGCATCAGGAATAGATGGAGTGTGTGGGAAAATGCAGAGGTATGGTGGTGAGATAGTGATATGGGAGAAGGGAAGTGTGCCTGATGACTGGAAGACAGGCATAATAGTCCCCCTGTATAAAGGTAAAGGGGAAAGAGGAGTGTGTGGTAACCACCGGGAGATATGTCTTCAAAGCATAGTAGGGAATATGTACAGTAGTGTAGTGATCGAGAGAGTGAAAGTGAGAATGGAGAAATGGGTAGGTGACGAGCAGGGTGGGCTTAGGAAGGGGAGAGGATTTGTAGACCAGATATTTGCCTTGAAATGTGTTGTGCAGAAATATCTGGAGAACGGACAAAGGTTGTATGCTGCCTTTATGGAATTGGAAAAAAATAGTTGATAGAAAAGAACTGTGGAAAGTACTGAGAATGTACGGAGTAGATGGCAAGATGCTGAAAGCAGTGAAGAGCATGTATGAGGGTGCAAAGGCATCAGTACGTGTGGAGAACGAACCAAGCTAATTCTTTTATCTGAATGTTGGGTTAAAGCGAGGGTGTGTGATGTCCCCATGGTTGTTCAAATTTATATATATGGATAGAGTCGTGAAAGAAATACAAGGAAGAGCAGTAGATGTTGGTGTACCGCTGATAAGGGAAGGAAGTAAGTGAAAGTTTCCGGTACTGCTGTTTGCTGATGATACAGTTCTGATGAGGAATAGTAAATAGGAGTTGCTGGGTCTGGTAAATATGTTTGGAACAGTGTGTGAAAAATGGAATCTGAAGGTAAACGCAGGAAAAAGTAAGACTATGATCTTTGAAAAGGGCGCAGCCACAGAGTGTGAGGTGAGGTTAAACAGTCAGGCTATGGAAAATGTCAGCTCATTAAGTAATTGGGCAGTGTGTTGAGTAAAGATGTGAGTATGGATGAAGAAGTGCGGGAGAGGGTGCAACAAGGGACGAGGGTTACAGGAACGCTGAAAGCAGTAACAAGAAATACGGTGGTCAGCAAGGAGAGGGAGGGGTAGACCAAGAGAGAGGTGGAAGGATGGAATTAAGAAGTATATGTGTGAAAGCGGTGCTAGATGGGAGGAGAGGCATAGACTGACTGGGGACAGAGGTGCATGGGGTATTTCGTTCGTGGCTACCTCTTCGGGGATCACGGCATCCGGAAATAGATCTATAGATAGATCTATTATTCGTTACATTCATTATCGAGTTTAAGAACTTTCGCCTCATGTCTGTCAATTTTAAGACCTTTCATGCCATTTAGGTGTCGATTTTTCCTGGCGAGCGATAGGTAGGCTGTAATTTAAGAGGAACCAACCTTGGGCCGGGACATTTTTCTACCGAAAAATTTACAAATTTATTATGATAGGGGTTCTAGGGGGTGTTATTTTAAGCTTGATGGAAGTCTATGGAACAAACTAAAAAAATCCCCTAAATAATCCAGAAGGGTAGATAGCCTCTGAAGTCCTATTTTAAATAACTAACAAAGCTATTCTTGACTTACAGTGTACTGGCTTAATAATCCAGAGGGGTTGATAGCCTCTGAAGTCCTATTTTAACTAACTAACTAAGCTATTATTTAAATACAGTGTGCTGGCTTAATAATATAGAAGGGTCGATAACCTCTGAAGTCCTACTTAAACTAACTAACTAAGCTATTCTTGACTTACAGTGTGCTGGATTAATAATCCAGAAGGGTTGATAGCCTCTTAAGTGCTATTTTAACTAACTAAGCCGTGTGCCCCTGACAGCATGTTGTGCGTATGTGGGAGAAGAAAAATTACGAGACTTATGTGGCGGCTATGAAATACAACAGACATTATTGGGTGCACCGCATCCCTCACAACTTTGACAAATATTACCGTGATGAGGCGGGCAGGACTCTACTACACTGGGCGGCAGAGTACGGACTGACTATAGTGGTGAGGAGTTTGCTGCAGCAGGGTGATGTTAACCCTCATGTTGTGGACTACACTGGTTCCACACCCTACCATCTGGCCCAACGTGCTGGTCATAGTCAAGTTATAAAGGCACTTCAGGCCCACACCTGCCACAAAGTAAGTCACTCACCAATTATCAACAGTAATAAAATATCTCTACTTCCATTTTTCAAATACCACACCCTTGTTCTTCCCTAGTTAAACTAGTTTATTGACAAACAAGCAAATACCGGTATCTGATACTGGGCCGTGCTGTGTAATCTAAAATGTGTGCTTAGTTGAAACCGATTAATCTTTGAGTTTCTGATTAGCGTCTTATAAAGTCATAATAGTTGCATCCCCTAGTTTTGCAATAATTGGAATGCATTATTCCTCTCCACCAAACTATATATAGGATTTTAAAGTAATAAATTAATGGCATCTTATCCACAGCAGATCTCATGATCCCCAAGAAGAACAAAGTCAGTAATTCATTAGCCCTTTTAATGTTTGGTTAGTTAAATCCTCTCTAAAACTATGCTTGCTAATTTTCAGGGCAGTATCCTTTATTTATTATTCACCATTCAATACAAGTCCCGGAACTCTGGGGAAAGTTGTTGTTGAAATGTGTGTTTATGTGTGCGTGTGTGCGAGCACATGTTTTGTTTGTGAGATTGTTGCATCTCATCAAAATACAATATAATTATGGTTTTGCCAGGGCTTGCGCTGCTGAGCTTCTCACAAGAGGCGTTGAGGGTCAACTAATGCTCTGCTGTATCTCAGTGGTATGGCCTAGGGGTAGTACACAGGATGATGCGAGTTCGATCTCACCCTGGGCAGCTTGTTTTGGTGGTACACTTGCTGTCTTCTTATCCCCCATATAAAAACATATTTCGTGTACATTCCTTGTGTTCTTCCTCTATAGTCAAACACCCCTGATTAAGCACCCTGATAATATTGGCATTTCATTGGTGGGAAATGGTGGTCTTGAATAGGGAGTGGAGCAGAAGAGTGCATACAAGAACTTTTATAGACAAATTCGGAAAGCAGATACAACATTTCTGTCATACCTTCTATGATCCTGCAACATGGAACAGAGAGGCATGGTTGACATTGCTGGATATCACGTCCCACACTATATCAGACATCACAGAAATACAAATAGTTGTATATGAAGTGTCTTACCTGTGCGCGCACAGACAGGATCAGCAGTGAGAAGTCCCAGACTGACACCAAGAAGATCCTCACTGCTGCGTTTGGTTCCACCCTCACACTCAATGAAGCTGAGGCCCGGAGCCACGCACTTCAGCTGACGGACGTGGACAAATTCCAGGTACGGGCCCAGAAATTGTAGAGAGTGGCCTGTCATCCCAGACACCATCCAGAATGCCCCAATCCACACCTCCTGCTGGACCTCCATCTGTCCAGCCACCCCAGATACCACCAGGTACACCCCAGGTGGCCCCTCTGGCACTCCCCACAAAGACTCAACCCAGAGGCCTGCCCATTTTCACCTACCCGGACTGATTCAAACCCAGTGGTAAGCCCCATGGCTCAGCCAATCAGGACCCAGTCAGGTCATATATCCCGGTCACCTGATTGCCACATAGCTATATTTACTTATCTCCACCATCAATCAGCCATCACAACTCCTCGACATGGATGAAGGCTGGTCCTATTCAGAGTGAGGCTTGGCAATCTCTACCCAACCTTGGCCATTTCTGTCTGTCTCTTTTCCTGTACTACTTTTCCTTCTTGGTGCTGGCGAGATCGCCTGATTGAGTGGCACTGCAAGGTGGGGTGCGGACAGTGTGGGCATTGGCCCGGAGATTACAAGCCTATGGGCTGATGATCCCCTCCCCCCCCTTTCCTCTCAGAGACAGATCTTATAATTTTTTCCCCTTGCCCCTCAACTTTCTCTTCATATCTGTTGTGGGACGGGCTTCGGTGTCCCGGGCGTTTCCAAAAACTCTTCAGCCCTTCACCTGGGAGCAGCTTCAGTCACCTGGGGTTTCTTTAATGGTAAAGCTCGGAGGGTTCTTTGGGGGCACTTGGTTATGGCCTTGGCCTTGCTCGGGACCTTGGGGTTGCTCAGCCAGACAGCCTGGGGATCAACAACAACAATAACAACTCCTCGACAACACTTCACCGTCCCGCCTTTATCACTATGGACTAATTCAATGATCTCGCCTCAAATGGCACACAAGTGCATTACGCCGTCTTCAGGGATCATGACAAACTTAACAGATTCGCCCGGAAAATCCACAACACCCATCAACTACCTGACCTCTTCCAGTACCACCCTCATGGGAAGCTCTACATTGTTACTAGTTCGACCTGAACAGGATGAAGGCCATTACTCCAACAACTACAAACATATGGTCACCAACACCAACTGTACGTCCTACATTTAGAAGACAATTCATATTTCCTTGCATTCGACAGTAAAAGATATACTGTCGAGATCTCGCTTACTAAACATTTCAGATCACCGAGTCAATCAGTGGGAGGAACCATTGCTGTGATTCGTCGAGATACTCTACCAGCAGCCAGTCAGAGGGCAGATGGTACTGCAGATGAAGCTCCAGGATCCTGGGCTGGGCATTGTAAGCTCCATATTCTGTAGCAAGAAAACAGATTATCAGGGTTTTACCTACAGCTCGTACCAGGGACTCACCAGCATTCCAACTTCCCCCTCCTCAATACTCCAGTAGCAGTAGCAGCACAGCTTTCCCCTTCTGAAGGACCAGCAGCTCTCTTTGAAGCACAGAAGGACTCCAGTAAATGAGACGAGCTTGGTGGACGGCACTGGCGATATAAGAGGCATTCTTAAAGAGAAACGTTATGACATAAGGGCTGAAAACCCTCATTCTAAGATAGAATACTTGATAATGCCCTCTTGCCTGCCACAGCAACCACTGGACTCACTTCTGGTATTAGTGTCCTGAGGTGAAGGACCTGAAATAGTTTATAATTATATGGTGGTTTTACACATGAGACGGAAGACTACTACGAGAAGCCAAACCAACATTGGAACTACGAATTACCCCAAACTCATGCTGCCTGGGCTAGTAATTCACCAAGAAAGACCCTAGCCAGAACCTGTAGGAGTAGCTGCCCTGTACTGACAATAAAGGAGCTGCCCCAGACTGGACCCGACGAAGGAGCGGCCTGTATTAATGACGCTCTAAGTTCAGCAGTAGCAGCTGACGCCTCAAGCCACCAGGCTCAGATCAATGACCCCAGCCTGGATCTGACGAAGGAGCTGCCCTGCGATAATGACTGACTGGCCGAGTAGTCTCGAGTCCAGTTGGCTGAAGCCGCGCCAGATGCTCGGGCCCCCAAAGGGGCCAGGTTGAGAAGATATCAGTATCTGAGAGGGCAGTGGATCATCAGCCCACGGGCTTGCACCCCCTTACCAATGCCCCCACCGTCCAGAGCCCCCACTGCAGTGCCACCCAATTTGGCGATCTCACCAGGAAATGTAGCAGCCTACAGAAAAAGAGACAAATAGAAACAGCTAAGGTAGGGTAGAGGATGCCAAACCTCACTCTCGATAGAATTAACACTCACTCTTTACACATATCATAAACACATATGAAAGACACAGAACTGCAAGGAAGAAAGCATATACAATTTTATCTTGGCTGGGCTGGTGCCTCGGATCTCTTTCGCAAGATTGGTAGCACATTCTCCGAGCCTGGTGGCTTCGGAAGTCACCTGCTGCTGCTGCACCTAGCGCATCGTTATCGCAGAGCAGCTCCTTCGTCCAGTCCCAGCTGGTAGTCAGTGTTCTGAGCCTGGTAGTTTCAGATGTCGGCTGCTACTTCTGTTCTTACATTTCCCATTTAGAATATCTCTTATATTGCCGGTGCCGTCCACCAAGCTGGTCTCACTTACTAGAGTCCTTCTGTCCTTCTGGGAGAGAAGCTGGGTTTTTAGGAGGGGAAAGCTGGGCTATTGGTGACTTCCAAGTCTGAGCTGCAGATGAATCTTCCTGCTGCACAATCTGGGGTTTATAAGGTACAGCCAAGGATCCTGGAGCCTCGTCTGCAGTTCCACCTGCCCTCTGATTGGCTGCTGGTAGAGTATCTGGACCAATCAAAGCAATGGTTGTTGTCTGTCTCTTTTCCTGTACTACTTTTCCATCTAGGTTCCGGCGAGATGACCTGATTGGGTGGCACTGCAAGGGTGGTTGCGGACGGTGGGGGCATTGTCCTAGGGGTGCAAGCCCGTGGGTTGATGATCCCCTCCCCCGTTGCTCTCTTAGAGACAGATCTCATTTCATGAGCCCAAGCATTTGATGCGGCTTCAGTCAACCGGACTCGGGACTGCTCGGCCACACAGTCTGGGGACCTACTACAACAATCACAACAATGGTTCTGCCCACTGGTTGACTCTGTGATATGATAGAAGAGGCAGTTACATCTACTCAAAAAGGCGTTTTAGTCGGTGTATTGTGAGATACTGTGGATACAACTCTTGAGACCTCGGGATACTAACAGTGATTAATAATCTGGTGTCTGGATATTACATAGGTACTGTACATAGGTACAGAGAGTACTGTCAAGTGTGGTGGGCGGGCCTCCCTCTTCCTTTCGGCTAATTGGACTCTCCCTGTTCATCTCCCTGAAACTGACTGTTATGCCCTGATTTTATTCAGGTTTAACTATTAGTTAGGGTGAGTTCTTTCGAGACTGGGATATCCAAGTTCATACAAATACATATAAAGAAGACAATTTTGGTATTATACATATCCTCTATTAGAGGATATGTATAATACCAAAATATAGTTTATAGTACAGCTTTATTTCCCTTATTCACTGAGTACATAATATTGAATCAGAATCACTATATAAGCACGAGAACATACAGTAAGTGGCACAACTTAATTAAATATCTTCTAGCACGATCGCGGATTTAGATGGAGATCAGGTATACTCAATGCAACTTAAAGTGAATCCTTTTCTTTTGGAATCAAATCAATCTTCTATTGTTGAAAGATTGTATGGACATCTAATCAGGTTACCTTAATGTTCACTATATCCCTTGACTTGGGTTTAATTGGCTACTAGTATTTGACGAGGTAAATGTAAGTCAATATATTTCTTTTCTATGAATATATAATCTTATACACTGGTAGGCCTATACTTCATAAGATTGAATTCACGTTTTGTGGACTCTAAAATATTTCATTGGTTGGTATTATTTCAGAGTTCGTTGAGGTGAGAATCCGCCTTATTTGGATTTAATTCCTTATTCAGGTTAGAGAGGTGTACTAAACCCATTTATCACTGGTATACGAATAGAAGTAATCTGTTTCTATAGATTAGCTTAAATGAGCACTTTGATGATTTATTTCAAAATAAAGAGTGTATGGACTCTGAGTATTTTATCACTTTTTGAATTCTAACTTATTTGTGCCTCGTCACTGGCATTGATTTAGGTATCTTTCTTCAATTTTTTTTTCTTAGAAATGTAGAACACTATATAGCTGCTTGATGTCTTCTGATTATCCGTAGGCCGTCCAGGTTGGCCGGTCGTGTGAAGTAATGTTACAGATGGGTTAATGGGTGTGGGGTCTTAAATATGACTCCGTAACTTGTAATTAAACAGTTGGGCACCATATCGGACTAACGCGAGTATTTGAGCCTATAGCTTTATCAATTATACTTGTCTATCCTGACCTTTATATTAACCGGTGATTAAGTTCTATTAAGGTACTCTTTTAGTGGTGTTTTTAATATTGTGCCTCAGTTATGACGAATTAACACAATATCGGACGAACGCAAGAAGAGTTTTGGTACTGCTCTTCTTGACTATTTCTAACCGTTTTAAGAGGGTCACAGAACTCAGGGCGGTGTTAACCTTTTAGTTGCAAAGTCTAATGGGATGCCACAGACAAAATGCACCTAGGACTTATGTTTGGAGAGTCCCTGTGAGGGTGTCTTGCTAAGCCCTTATAACACAAAAGATCGTTAGATGTCAGATCTTCTGTGAGAAGTGGTAGTGTAACTTTTAATAGTAAAATGTTGAGGGGTACGGGTGCCTGTGTCCCTCAACTATTAACTAGAAAAAGTGTAACCTAGAGAAGGTGACTATGTTAATCACTGGGATACCAGTAATAACAAAGTTCCTTTTATAGGGCACTATTACCGTACCTACAATATTAAAATAGAAGTGGAGGGATGCTTACACACTTCAAACTTTAACATTGGCGATACAGCCTATTAGAGGTCTCTATGTTAACTGATTGGGATGCCACAATTAACAAAGATCCCTTAATAGGATTTCTTACTCACAGACAGTATAAGGACTTCGGGTTGCCGTGCATCCAGACTGTATGGAGGGGTAAAAATAATGTTTCTCAAAGTGGGATGCCAGGAATCGAGAAGCCTTAGAATTACTTAAATTCCTTCAGATTTTCCCTGGCCTAGTATGCACAATTACTGAGGTACCCATCCCCTGTGGAAGGATAGCAAGGGCGTGCGTGTGCACTTCCTATTAGGACAAGAAGTTCTTCTTGTCCTAAGGGAGATGGACTTCATTTACTTTATGATATAATTCTACTATACTTGACGAGTTGATCAAGGTGGTATGATATGTAGACGTTATCTAAGTCAAGGTTTAATTTGGCTTTATAGGTTACTGAGGGAGTCAAGGGGTTATGGAGATAATTGGACTTTAGTTCAAATTTTTGAGGATGTTTTGGCTTGACCTTGGAGCGTGAAAATTCAGGGTGAGGGGGGTATGATGAAGTGCAGTTTCTCTGGCGTCGTTGGATATTATTTTTTCAAACAAGAGCCTGTCACTGGTAATATTGAGAACAGGAGTAGGTGAACATGTTAGGTTCTCCTTGTAGAGTAAATACTGATATTTTTAAAGTTTCTATATATATACGAGATAGACGTTTTTACATGAGTTAGATGACTCCAGGGCCTTGAGGTTATGTTGGTAGCCCTGGGGGTCAATGGGGGGGACACGCGTACGTGTATCCTCTCTGACAGACGTTTTATAGGTTTGTAGACAAGGGTCTGTTGCCTTTAATATTGATCATAGGGATAGATGAGCATGTTAGGTTCTCTTTGTAGAATTAATACTGATTAATTTCTAAGCTTCTATATATATTAGATAGAAGTTTTACATGAGTTACATGACTCCTGGGCGGTGAGGTATGTTGGTAGCCCTGGGGTCAATGGGGGGACGCGCGTACGTGTAGCCTCTCTGTCAGACGTTTTATAGGTTTGCAGACAAGGGTCTGTTGCTTTAAATATGGAGAACAGGGATAGGTGATCATGCTAGTTTTAGCTTATTAGGGATAACACTGATAGCTTCTGAACTTATATATATATATATATATATATATATATATATATATATACAAGAGGGATATCTACATGATTATATGGGCCCTGGGCGGTGAGCTTGTGTTGGTAGCCCTGGGGGTCATTCTATTATCTGAGAGGCTAAAAAGGCTGGGTGGTGACATCTCTGGCTGGTGACCATGACTATCAAAGTAGGAAGGAAAGAAATATGTTTTGTTTATAAAATAGAATAGTTGGATATTGAGAAGACGTGTACATATGTGTTTATTATAATTAGATAGAAGAGTTTATCTGCGTGGTATGATATGGTTTTTGCATAAGTAAACCTGCATATATTTATATTATAATGGTAGGTATCTTAACCTTCTTAATATTAACAATCTGGGGACCTACTAGGACTTGTGCTAGTAGATCGAACATTAAGGCCTTGTATGTAGTGAAGTAGATAGACACGAAGGAAGGTAATGTGGTTTGTTTACTAGGAAAAATAGCTTAGTAATGAGAAGGCATGTGAATATGTGCGTTGGGAGAAAAATAAGGAAAATATTGTAGCTAGTCTATATCATTATTAGAGCATAAGATTATGGTGGTGGTATCGTCGCACAATGTTGATATTCTTAACAATCCTAATTTCAAAAAAGAATAGAAGGTTATGCAATACATAGATTAATATGGTGAAGACAATGGGTCTTAATCAACATGAACATTTTCATAGGAATATAGGAACTTAAATCTACATCTTAGAAACTACTATATGGGTGATCTACTAGTGTTTGGTCTATTAGATAAAACATGGTAGGGGAACAGGGAACCCTTCCGTCGTCATTGTGGTGACTCTGGCGTCACTGGGCGTCGCTACTGTGTCGGCTGTTTAGGCGTCGGTCGGTTTGGTGTGAGGCCTTTGTTTTAGTTATCCTCTTCTCAACGTTTTCTTTTTCGTTGTTCTTTTTTTTTCGTTTTGGGGAATGACTTTTTCTTCCTCTGGGCATCTCTGTTGTTTTCCTTTTCCTGGGTATTTTACTGACCCTATATTGCACAACTTACTATAAGCTATTAACTGAGATTCCCAAACCATAAGCAAAAAAAATGCTTGGTATTAAATTTTGCCTTCTATTCCCTCATCAATAACACTAATGATATGATGCCATGTCGAGATATTTAGGGAAGTGTAAATACATTACAATTCAACATATGAGTTAATTCGGTGGTAGTCTTAGTTATTGTCTGTTATACCAAATTACAATACTGCAGAGCTAAAGCTGATAATGTTCGTCTGTTTTATAATCTCTCCTAAACTAACCAATTATATTTTACAAGATAAAGCAACCTGCTTGATTTGTCAACAATGTTCATGCAATAACGCAATATATGTATATTTTTCAGGGTAAAGGTTACTTTTTGTTTTACTAATTGTGTTTAAATAATATTAGATTTGAAAAAGAAAAAAAATCAAACAAAGCCAATGTTCATACACATATTCAAATGGTCTTGGATCAATAACGAAGCATAGCCGTGGTGTTAGGTATGCTGCATTTTGTAAACAATTCGGGAACTGCGTTATCATTAATATATTTCCTATAATTCTTATTAATGATATATTTGTGTGTATTAAGGATTTTCGGCCAGCAGAAGATCAGTACGAGGAACTACTGAAGGTGATAGGTTGTGGGTACGTGCCTCGGTTTGTTGAGAGTCAGAAGGACATAGAAGAGAACACTCAGCAGCCAGGCTACAGCACAGAGGGTCCAGAAGAGTACCAAGAGCCAGGACCCAGTAAACCTAAGCAGCGGTTGGTAGGACAGGTGTGTAAGCTGTTGTGTGGGGGTACACCTGTGGAACCAGTGAACCATCATGCCTGTCACGCCCTCCACCTGGCCATCTCCACTGACCGTCACAAACTAGTCAGTCTGCTCTTAGCAACCGGTTCGTCGCTCACGGCCACCTCCCGTGGCCTCTCACTCCTGCACCTGGCATGGACCTCGGACAATGTTACACCCAAGACTTTAGCTATCATCACCAGGGTAAGTGTGGTGGAGTGGTCTTGCTATTGGACTGGTAATATTATGGTTCCGGGTTTAAATCTTGACATGTTAATGGGAAGATAGGAAGTTATTATTGGAATTGAGTTTGTGCTGTACTTGGTTTCAGTGCAATACCATAAAGCCCACAGACACCATACTAAAGTCAGGCCAGGCACGCAATGGCTATACCTCAAGATTCTTGCCAAATCGCTATTGTAATTCTATATAATCTATTGCCAGACACCACGTTCCCCAAAGGGGTGGCCAAAAATTAATCACCCACATATACCTCTGTCCCCTGTCAGTTGACGCCTCTCCTCCCAACCAACATCACTTTTATTGATATACGTCTCGACTCCATCCTACCACTTCACTCCCATACACTCTCTTAATCATTCTCGCTTCCCATACATTCCACATGGCTGAACCATCTCAATGTTTTTCTTTTCACACTTTCCAGCACATCCATACCATACCGCTCTCTTAATTCCTCATTTGTCTGTCTATCCATTCATATAACTCCACATGCACTTCTCAAGTAACTTATTTCCATCCCTCTCACTCTTGATTTGTGCCTCTCCAATAGTGTCCATGCTTCACTCCCATATGTCAATGTTGGAATTACCACACTATCATGCAATAAGTTCTTTATTTCCATGCTGAGCACCCTATTCCTTGTCACTGCTTTTATTGTTCCTACAGCCCTCTTCCCTTGTTGCATCCTCTCCCACACTTCATCCTCCATACTCCCATCTTTACACATCACATTGCCTAAATATATACTTAAATGAGCTGACATTCTCCATAACCTGACCATTCAACCTCACTTTAAAACTCAAGAATCTCATTCTTCCTATGTTTCTGCATGGAATCAAGCCAAATCTGTTCTTCGACTTGCCAAACACTCTTTCATCAATAATAAATGCACTGAACTATCCAACTCTAGCTCTTCCCAAGCTTTCTGGCATCTAGCCAAAAATCTCTCTAACAATTTTTCTTCCTCATCTTTCCCTCCCCTTTTCCACTCTGATGGCACAACCATCACTTCTTCCTCTGCTAAAGCTGAACTCTTCGGTCAAACTTTTGCTAGAAACTCCATCTTCGATGATTCCGGTGCTATTGCTCCCTCTTCACCCCCCTCTCTCCTACTTATGCCTAATATTCTAATCTCTTCTAAAGATATACATTCTACCCTCTCTGGGCTTAATACTATGAGGGTGTACGGTCCGGACGGTGTTCCTCCTGTTGTACTCAAAAACTGTGCTTCGGTCCTGACTCCCTGCCTAGGCAAACTCTTATGTCTCTGTCTCTCCCCTAACTTCTTCCCTTCTCTGGAAGTTTGCTCGCATTCAATCTGTCCCAAAGAAGGGTGACCCCTCTCAACCCTCCAACTATCGTCCAATTGCTCTCATCTCTTGAAACTATTCTTGCTTCTAAATTTCTTAAGCATTTCTCTTCTCATAATCTACTCTCAGATCGCCAGTATGGCTTCCTTAAGGGTCGCTCTACTGGTGTTCTTCTTTCATATATTACTGCTTTTGGGACTCCTGTAAGACCTTTTTTATTGCGCTAGACATATCAACTGCCTTGGATAGAGTCTGGCACAAATTTTTAATTTTTAAACTACCCTCCTTCGGTTTCTATCCCTCCATCTGTGCCTTTGTCTCTAATTACCTTTCCGGCTGTTCCATAGCTGCGGTTGTGGACGGCCATCGCTCACTTCCTCATCCTATCAACTCCAGTGTTCCTCAGGGCTCTGTCCTATCTCCTATTCTCTTGCTAATTTTCATAAATTATCTTCTCAACTGTACCTCCAGTCCCATCCATTCAGATGCAGACAACTCTACCTTATACTACTTAATTAGTTTTCCAGAACGCCCCAGCCAGAAATCCCTCAAAAACAAATTTAATGAAGTAATACAACACTTATCTTCTGATCTAACTACTATTTCCAATTTATGCAGAGAAAACCTTGTTGTCTTTAATACTTCCAAAAACCCAATTTCTCCACCTTACTACCCGTCCAGAACTCCCAGAGGACTATCCCTTATACTTCAACAATACAAAAATCAATCCTTCATCTTCTCTCGATATTCTTGGTGTCTCTTTTCCTTCTGCTCTCACTTGGAAGGACCATATTCCCAGTCTTGCTAAGGCAGCCTTCCAGAAGCTGGGTGTGCTTAACTGCCTCAGGGGGTTCCTTACCCCTGCACAGCTTCTTGCTCTGTACAGGGGCACAGTGCATCCTTGTGTTGAGTATTGTTCACATGTGTGGGGAGGATTCTCTCACACCGCACTCCTAGACAAAGTAGAAATGAAGGCATTTCGTATCATTTATTCCCGTCCACTCACCAACTCTCTGCAGTCTCTCTCTCTTCGCCGCAATGTTGCATCTCTCTCGGTATTCTATTGCTACAACAATAATCAGTGTTCTTCAGAGCTCTCCCAGTGTATACCACCTCTTATACGTAGGGTACGTGGTATCCGTCTTGCAACACAATCCCATCCCTACTCTGTGCAACTCTCCAATCCAAGATTGAAACGTTACTCTCAGTCTTTCTTCTATTCAACAGCTGAGCTCTGGAACTCTCTCCAAGAATCAGTCTTTCCCTCTTCCTATGACTTAAATTGCTCCAAACTCCGTGTATCGAGGCATTTTGGCTCGAATTTTCCTTGATTTTGGCCCTGTCACTCTTTCGACTATGGGGGATCGGCACTCGCTGTGGGCAGTTCTGCCTTTTGTATCCCTCACTCACATAGAAACCCAAAACCAAAACAAACAAATTTTATACTCTGTGACTGTATTCCTTCTTTCAAATACCATAACCTTACTCTTCCCCGCATTTACCTTCAGATTCCGTTTCTCACACACGGTTCCAAACACATTTACCAGACCCAGTAACTCATTATCACTCGTCAGAACTGTATCGTCAGCAAACAGCAGCACAGGCAGCTTCCACTCACTTCTTTCCCTTTTCAGGGGAACACCAACATCCACTGTTCTTCCTTGTATTTCTGTCATGACTCCATCCATAATAATATTGAACAACCATAAGGACATCACCCACCCTTGCTTTAACCCAACATTCATCTCAGAAAACTTGCTCTGTTCATTCTCATCATGCACTGCCACCTTTGCACCCTCATACATGCTCTTCACCTCTTTCAGCAACTTACCAGCTACACCGTATGTTCTCAATATTTTCCACAAACCTTATCTATCCACTCTGGCTTAGGCTTTCTTAAAGTCCATATAGGCAGCATACAACTTTTGTCCTTTCTCCAGATACTTCTCATCAAACATATTTCAAGGAGAATATCTGGTCTACACACCCTTTTCCCTTCCTAAACGTACCCTGCTTCCTTTTATTGCTTTAATTAATCAAAATTACCTAAGCTTAAGGGGATCTTTACTGTCTAACCTATGATAGTATATAGTAAACTACTATAACTTTCATTAACCCAATTAAATTTAAAAATTGAAAAGTTAAAGAAATATGTTATGACATTAAATTTCACCCCATCAAAGTTGTGGCACTTTTCTTTGAAACAACCGATATTCAACATTTATGAATCATATTTCTCATACTTCAGCTACAGCTATAATCTACCTGACTTCGACCACTAATCCCAGAGTTGTTGTTGTTCCCCAGGCTGTCTGACCGAACAGCCCCAAGTTCCCGAGCAAGGCCAAGGCCATAACCGAGCACCCTCACAGAACCCTCCCAGCTTTACCACTAAGAAAGCCCAGGTGACCGAAGCAGCTCCCAGGCAAGGAGCTTAGGAGGGTGCGGAAAAGCCCGGGACACCGAAACTCCACCCAAGGCCCTGTGCCCCTTAACAATTTTGAAGGGAAAGTTGAGTGGCAAATGAAAAATGTGACACGTTGGCTCGCAATCCGCCAACCTCTCGGTTGGCAGTATAGAGGTCAATCCATGGAAGAGACGCAGCCACTTGAGATCTAGAAAATATATAAGTGAAAGGAGCAGTCAGAGTAAGCTATGGGTATGGCAGAGAATGCTCAACTCTCACTCTGATAGACCAGTCCATCACCACATGACTAGAACTCAATCCTCTCAGCAACAGCTAGGAAAAGCCCTAGAAAGCCGCCTTTAGCAGGGGGATAGCTCCCCTATTTCAACCCCTTTCGGGGTTTGGCACCCGCATAATCCCAGAGTTTCTCTAGGTTGTAACGATGGCTATCTCGATGTTAACTTAAAATTGTGTATATTCACAAATTAAATTTGTTTACAGACTCTGTATGATGTATTGGGGTACGAAGCGAGCCTGATGCCAGACAAGTCCAAACTGCGTAAGGGAGTGGAGGCTTTGAGGAAGACCCTGGATAGTAAAACACCCTGGAAGGCACACTGGCCTGATGGTTCTTCAGCAAACCTTGGTAGATTAATGAAAGAGGCAGCCAGAAGCAACTGTCCTGTGACAGCATCCTTCTTGTACCAGTCTGGTGCTGCGTCCCCCTGCACAGAGGCCCTCCATGCCGCTCTGCTGGAAGGACACTGGAGGATGGCAGAGGCGTTAGTGAAGGACATGGGAGGCTGCATATACTTACCTGACACTGCTGGTTGTCTGCCGATAGACATCATGCCTCACCAACATCTACACCCATTGGAAAAGGTCAGTCTTGTTGCAACATAACAGGTATTGAGTAACCCTCTGAGGCGCAGAATGTGAAAAGCGTGGTTTGTAGCACGTTTTAAACCTTGAAATACCTTAGATGCAGCTTGAAAGTGTTATTTAGTTACCCTAAACCTCTTCAATTTTCTGTTAATGGTGGCTTAAATTTGTTTTCTTCTAGAGGATCAATTTCATTAAATTTTCGTAAGTGCATATAAATAGAAAACTAAATAAAACTGGCAACCGTGAGCCTCAGGAGGTAAACGTCTGACTTAAATGGAAAAGGGTGAAGGAAGATCCAGTTAAGAAGGTTACAAAGGTTAGGATAATAACTGGAATGACATTAGGTCAGATTGATTAGTGACTAATAGCTGATGTGATAGGGAATGGGGCCGGACTAATTGGAGCTAAAGTAATTATGGGCCAGAGTACCTTTAACCCCTTCTGTACCAGCAACATCCTAGTTAACTTTATTTTGGCTACTATTAGACTATTGTATTCAGTTTAAAGAGGGCCTCCAACAATTGACAGGCTTCGAACTATCTAATAAAACCCTTTTTATTGCCACAGATCCTTCTTAAACTGCACAGAATCAATTAGATATAGCTAGAATAACATGAAAAAACATCACTGGTACAGAAACGGTTCACTGCCAAATAACTCCCAGAATATCCGCTTCTCCCTATCACGATAACATGTGATATTCATAACTCCGTCAATGTTATGCAAGTGACGAAATGCAATTGGTTCTAGGAGTCTTTCGTTATACTTAGTAATATACAAGTTTCATTTTTATCTTTTTTCAGAATACTGATGCATTTTTTAATTGCGTTATTAATCTTATTGTATCTGTTTATTTAGTTGTCCATCGATCGGTATCTATTGTTCTATACCACATATAATAAACACATCCTAGGCAGAAGATATACCAGCCACCTTCTCAGTCTCATGTCCAGGGATACTTCTGTGAATAACATTTATACTATGAGGATATGATCACATATTATCGATCACAGTTTTGCATGATGATTCCTTGACGTAATCGTGGATTTTTCTATTCGATTGTTAGTTGTGTTCATAGAATCTCATTAATTAATGATATTGTTGATGGGCCTTGAGGTGATGGATGTTTGTGGAGGAGAAATATTCCAATAGTACTTTAATACTAATATCAGTGTTTCCGTTGTTAAACAGCATTGTTGATGAATGTGTGATTCCATGGTATTTTGTATGATACGTAACATATTGGAGAAGCTAATACTTATGAATTTTCCTTTCAAACAGGACTTGTACGAAGATGAGAAGAGGAAATTGGAAGACTTTGAAGAGCGAGCAAAGAGTGAAAAGGAGAAGAGTGAGATCTGTGACATAATCCATCTACAGGAGCAATTATTCGATTTATATTGGACAAGAGAGCAGATACCACCAAGCCAAAAGGATAACAGAGTTAGTTCCATAACATTACTAGTTGCTTCTCAGAATGACCTGCCACAGCTTATATATCTGTTATTGAGAGTCAACCGTGTAGAGGTTGATATCATTGTTGACCAAGTCACCTGTACTACCGCTCTGCATCAGGCGACCTCACATGGCAAGGTCCGCTGTGCTAACTTGCTGCTGAGTGCTGGTGCCAGTGTGTCAAGAGCTGATAAATACCAGCATACACCCGTCCACTTGGCAGGTATGTTTGGCCACGAACACACCTTCCAACAGCTGGTGAAGATGGTCAAATGTGATCTGATTTCCTGGTCTGGCACCACTGTTTACCAGATTAAAGACAATTTTGAGAAGTACTTGCGAATGTACAGCAAACGTGGCCTCAACCAAAGCTTCAGGATTTTACATCTGAGAGATAAGAGTGCAGCTCAGGGTATGCGAGAGCTGCTGGATGTAATAGATTGGGAATTCATGACAAAAGAAACCGTTCCACTGCGTGTAGATATCGACGAAGGTGAAGCTGAGGAGGTGAAACTGTGTGTGATGTCAGAATTAAACAACATTATTGGTGAGATTGGAAAGATAGATTCTACTTACAATGGAGAATTGATTCTGGTTGGCAGTTCTAGTGATGGGACAAAACTGTTTTGCCCAGATGAGTTTGACTTTAATGTAAGCATCAAATTCCCAGATGTTAAAGTAAATGTTGTTTCTCAGGAGCAGAAGTACAAAGGAGAAAAACAAGTGGTGCTGATGACAGATCAAAAGGAATTGCAAAATAATAGATTCATGGGTAATTTCTATGATTTGTTGAGAAAATGCTTGCCAAATTACACACTAAAAGACAGACGGCTGAGCATTGTACCACCAGGGCTGAAGAGAACACAGGTAGGTGTGTGTTTGTCACTGGCATGGCAAGGAGATCAGTACCCACTTCTCCTTGTTGGTGCTGATCTGGTGCCTGTTCTTGAGGTACCGTGGCACCAGGACATCTCCAGACCCTGGCTCACTCCAGAAGGAACTTCCACTATCCATCTTAGTAATACTGAAGATGGATCATGGCGCTGCAGCTTCGCCAAAACGGAATCAGATGTTTTGAAGGAAATGGATGACGTTGAGCGACAGGTTCTGGTCCTTTCCAAAGCTATTCTTTATGTGCTCAAGACAGAAGCATGGATGCCAAGGTACCTTAAGGCTCACTTTACAT
>JBAKBP010030362.1:0-25833 GCA_037953745.1 Lithodes maja | reverse complement strand
CTTATAATTCGTCGTATAGCTAGGTCATGCTTCGTATAATGTAAATCGGAAAATAAAATGGAATTGTTCATGTTTTTCTTTTATTTGTCCTAGTTTTTACAATTTCTTCTCCTAAATTTTGGTGGGTGAAAGATCGTTTCATAACCCAATTGAGGGGCCGAATACGGTCTCATATGTTGGTAGCGCTGGCAACACGGCGCAGCAAGCACACAGAATACGGTACCCCAGTCAGACGACTCACCAAAAATATCTTCTCTCCTAAATTTGTGTGGGTCAAAGATGTCGTGGAAATATAATTGACAACTCGATTTCTTTAACAGGACATCGTGAGCGCGCTCATTGCTGCTGATTATGGGCAAGACGTTAGCTAAAAAATCTTTGACTCAGAGAGAGAGAGAGACAGACAGACACAGTGTGTGTGTGTGAGAGAGAGGGAGTCAGTCCCTGCATGCAAACATTGCAATCGTTGCACTTTTTATATTTTTGATTGACACCATAGAAGGTGAGCCTGTCTCTCTCTCTCTCTCTCTCTCTCTCTCTCTCTCTCTCTCTCACACACTGTGTCTGTCTGTGTCTATTTGTTTTCAAATTAGGAAAGACCTCACAGAGAGAGTACAAAGGAGTACAAAGGAAATCAAGCAACAATAGATCTAGTGACCCTTTTAGGCTGCTTGTCCTCCAAAACACTGAGGATCAAGTGTCCAAACAGTGGTTTAGAGTGGGTAAGGGAACATTGGAAAGGGAAATACTGCCCTGGAACTAATGTCCATGGCAGGATTAGGAGAGAGAGAGAGAGAGAGTGTGAGAGCATTGTTGCAAGCCTATTAATGACTGGAGGCCTTTTTTAAACTTAAAACTTAATAAGCCAGTTTCGCGCCCGGCAATCATTTGATTTTTTGACGTTTTTATCTACCAACACATCCTTGTATTTCGATACATGAGCTACCATCGGCTTTGCTATTGATTGAACTTGAAGATAAGAAAATAAAAACATAGAATAATTACAAAACAAACACATTGGGGCACTCCATAACAAGTATTATAACATAACAATCGAAATACCTTATTTCCAACTCGCGCTAGCTCAAAGTTTTGACCACAAATAGTTTGATTTGCATTCATATATGGAAGCGGAATTTTATGAGGATTCCAATGGTTACTTCAGAATTACGATAAACCAAATAGTTACGGAGATACAATTATCTACCTAGCAGTCTGTGATCATTTTCCCCTCATCCTATGACTGTAATTACTTTAAACTCCGTGTGTCCAGGCATTTTGGCTCGAACATTCCTTGATTTTGGCTCCGTCACTCTTTCAACTATGGGGAAGGCACTCGTCACAGGCAGTTCTGCCTTTTGTCTCACTAACTCACATAGCAAAATGATCTACTAACTATAAAATAACAAGTCTTTTATATCAGTCTCGCTCTACAGGTTTTGTGTGAGTCAATTATTTAGCAAGAATAAGATTACCCTCTTTATTGGTTATTAAGGATGTATAAAATCTAGAGTTACCAATAATGCTATTGTAAAGTCGGTTTGTAACTAAATATATTAAGAAATCAATGGACCTTATATTATTGATTGGTAATATTTGTCAAGATTGTAATATTATTGGTAACCTAAAGAAATATTGAATTAAGAAATGTTATGTTACGTGCAATAGTTTGAAAGCCCCATAAATGAAATATATGCGTATATAATCCATACCAAGTGTGTTTTTTCGCACAACAATCCTGACAACAATAAACACGGAGATGCTGCAACGCCTCCCTTTTCAATCGTCTTTATATACCGACCTTTTTGTTAAGTTTTGTTGTTCACAATTTACTGTTAAATAGAATACGAAATCACAGGTCATATATTCACATAAATGAAAATGCTCCCTGTTTTTAGAACGGGATTAAATTATTAATGAGGACTGATAATTCGTTGCTCCCGTTTATCTTTTTCGCCTTTAATATCTTCCTGTTTTTTGTAATCTGTTAACAGTTAATTCATCAAGCTTTATGTATCTTTCCTGGTTCATCTTTCTCTAGATTGTTAGTAGCTATATCTCAAACATTTGAAGGATGGAAGCGTCGAGGATCTGTTGTCGCCCAGTTTCTCCTCTGTCGCTGAAGAACTTGCTCCACCTGTTCAACTCTTTAAAGGCTCTACATTTGTTGGCGAATTTGATTACCGATTCTCGAAGTTGTTGGTCTCTCTTGTCCGGAAAGATGGTTGATTTATTTTTCATGAAAGAAGCAATTTCACAATAAAAGGATCTGGCGGAGCCAGCAAGTAGATTTTGAGCCCTACATATCTTGGCCCATGTGCCATTTCTGTCATTCAATGTAGCGAGATTATTGTCCAACTCGACCGTGCGTACAGGCCTCTGTTGACAGTCTTGTTGACAGGTAATATTCCTTTCCAAGTACCTATTAGCTGCAGCTAGGTCCCAGGATCTGATAAGTATGTTCGAAGGGGGTAGGGCGGACTGGGGTCCATTTCTGCCTAGGGTACATCACCTTAGACTCCTAGTATCGAAATGTATTAAAAGAGAAATTGGCCCAGGCAGGCAGGCAGGCAGGCGCGCCGCGGAGGTCGAGGCCGAGGAGAGAGAGAGAGAGAGGGCAGGCACGTGTCCCTCCTCCTCCTGGCCCGCCACACCCACCCAGGCACACACACAACACCTAAACACACACACCAAGATGGGCAGAGGGAGGCGGCGGCCTTCACTATATAGGAAGGAGACGGCTCCCCATTTCCGCCCCCTCCCCCTTTTCGACCCCCGTTTGGGGGTATGCTCGGCACCCACCCCTGGTAGATCCGGACCCCTGTCCGAGACTGACAGACTGACTCGGAGGTAGGTGGAGGAGGTTGTGTGTGTGTGTGTGTGGCAGTCAGCTAGAATGGGCGTGGCATGTGGGTCAATTATTTTTCCATGACATCTTTCACCAACAATTTTGTACCAGTGCTAACATTTTTGTGGGATTATTTTTGGTGAGTCGTCTGACTGGGGTACGACACATTATACGAAGCCTGACCTAGGACAGTATACGATGCATTATACGAAGCATGACCTAGCTATACGACGCAGTATACGAAGCATGACCTAGCTATACGAGGCATTATACGAAGCATGACCTAGCTATACGACGCATTATACGAAGCATGACCTAGTTATACGACGCATTATACGAAGAATGACCTAGCTATACGACGCATTATACGAAGCATGACCTAGATATATGGTTACATTAATTGAGTTTAGGAGTAAAGTCGGTTGGTGGAGGTATAGCAAGTGTCTGTGTGATCTAGCATTCTTGTGTGACATTACCATGTATCTCTCAGAACTGAACGTTAAGTTGCACGGCCTCAACCAGATTCGTAGCTCACTGCTGTCAAATTTGAAATCCCTTGAAGCTAAAATATAGCTATGTAAAATGCATCTTGAAAGGTACACTATGCACTTTCCCACTGCTAGCAGAAAAGCTTTCTACAACATCTGATTATGATAGTGAATATGCGAAACTAATCAAGGCATTAAGTGAAAGGGCTTGAAAAATACCAAGCCGGAGTTGACCATCTCTGACGATGAGCTAAAAGCTAGGTACAATGATCTCACATTGCTCGAGTTCTATAGACTTTACATACACGCTGATGATTTTCCATTTTGAGGAGGTATGCACTGAAATATGTATGTGTTCAGAAACACTTACTGCTGCGAGCAGAAATTGTCAAAACTTTCCCTCGCAAAGAGTCGATTGCGCTCCAGGCTGACTGATGCAAACCTGTAAAACCAGCTACGAGTAGCAACAGTATCAACTCTCGCTGTCCTGTTAAAGAAATCGAGTTGTAAGTTATTTTTCCATCGAAAAGCGATGTCAGGCCGTCTCTCGGATGGCCGTAAAGGCCCCGGTAAACGACGCAGTATACGAAGCATGGCCTCGGTAAACGACGCATGACCTAGCTATACGACGCATTATACGAAGCACTACCCCTTCTGAGCCGACGGTGTAGGAAAATCGTAATACCTCTACGGAGATGGCCCATCGTGTTACACTATGTCCCGGTGTTGGACTACATCCGTCCAATATGTGCTTCGGTTCGTGTCAACATCACTCTTTCTACTATTTGTACCATTCCCATTGGGTATGAGGTATCCTCACCAGGATTCGAACCCACTCACTCCAGGTATATTTGGGAGAGTCGGGCAATGGTCTCTGTCATTGTGGCACTGACCCCAGTTGTCACCACTGTAATGACCTCTGGCGGATGATCGAAACAGCTTAGTATGGGCACCCTGCACCGTCGAGAGCTCCGCTTCTCGTGTGTGCTCCGCCCTTCTGCCTTGTGGGTTTGTACAAATAAAAACTGTTTAGAATTTATATTTTATTATATCCTTTTGGGGGGTTATTGGTTGTATGCTATGTAGTCACCTACTGTATCCTCCACTTTCTTAACTTTAGGATCAAGTGACCTAAAATTAATGGGAGTAACTGGTACTGTGGTGCTTCGTATGTATGTTTGTAAAAATATAAACTGTTTAGAATTTATATTTTATTATATCCTTTTGGGGGGTTATATATTGGTTGTATGCTATGTAGTCACCTACTGTATCCTCCACTCGGAAAACGACGCGGAAAACGACGCGGTAAACGACTCGGAAAAAGACTCGGAAAACGACGCGTTACACGACTCGGAAAATGACTCGGAAAACGATGCGGTAAACGACGCGGTAAACGCATGAGCTTAGGTATACGATTGAGGGAGAGTAGCCATTTGAATTTTCAGATTGCAACACAGCAAAGTTGTCTGAAGGAGGGGTCCTCCTGCGGAACAGAAAGGCGAGAGGGCTCATCCCCTCTTCCTTGGAAGAAGCCGGAGACATGTGGCTTATCGTCACCCTCTTGCCTTCCCGCTTCTCAGCAGCATTTTTTAGGTTGGCCATCACCACCTCGTCCCAGAGAATCAGAGAAGTCCCTAGCCGTCATCGAGAAATGATGGAGAGTCGCTTTTCAAAAAATTTAGGCCCCGGTATACGACGCGGTAAACGACTCGGAAAACGACGCGGTAAACGACTCGGAAAACGACTCGGAAAACGAATCGGGAAAACAACTCGGGAAAACGACTCGGGAAAACGACTCGGAAAACGACTCGGAAAACGACTGTGAAAACGACTCGGGAAAACGACTCGGAAAACGGCTCGGGAAAACGACTCGGAAAACGACGCGGTAAACGACTAGGAAAACGACTCGGAAAACGACGCGGTAAACAACACGGTAAACGCATGAGCTTAGGTATACGATTGAGGGAGAGTAGCCATTTGAATTTCAGATTGCAACACAGCAAAGTTGTCTGAAGGAGGGGTCCTCCTGCGGAACAGAAAGGCGAGAGGGCTCATCCCCTCTTCCTTGGAAGAAGCCAGAGACATGTGGCTTATCGTCACCCTCTTTCCTTCCCGCTTCTCAGCAGCATTGTTTTGGTTGGCCATCACCACCTCGTCCCAGAGTATCAGAGAAGTCCCTAGCCATCATCGAGAAATGATGGAGAGTTGCTTTTCGAAAAATTTAGGCCCCGGTAAACGACGCGGTAAACGACTCTGGGAAAACGACTCGGAAAACGACTCGGAAAACGACTCGGAAAAAGACTCGGAAAACGACTCGGAAAACGACGCGGTAAACGCATGAGCATAGGTATACGATTGAGGGAGAGTAGCCATTTGAATTTTCAGATTGCAACACAGCAAAGTTGTCTGAAGGAGGGGTCCTCCTGCGGAACAGAAAGGCGAGAGGGCTCATCCCCTCTTCCTTGGAAGAAGCCAGAGACATGTGGCTTATCGTCACCCTCTTGCCTTCCCGCTTCTCAGCAGCATTTTTTTGGTTGGCCATGACCACCTCGTCCCAGAGTATCAGAGAAGTCCCTAGCCGTCATCGAGAAATGATGGAGAGTCGCTTTTCGTAAAATTTAGGCCCCGGTAAACGACGCAGTAAACGACGCATGGTCTCGGTAAACGACGCGGTAAACGACGCAGGGGCAGGGACATAGTGTAACACGATGGGCCATCTCCGTAGAGTTATTACGATTTTCCTACACCGTCGGCTCAGAAGGGGTACTAGGGGACATTTTGCCTAGGAAGCTGTCTGAGGTAGAAGGATGTAATATAACATTGACCCACAAGGCAAAACTGGCAGAAATAGGGCTAGCATTACCAGAACTATGCATTAGCAGTAGAATTTGAGGCTTGTCCATGATACAGTGGGCCATATTTCCTTTCTCTGAAGATTAATCCAATTTCTAGGTGCATTTCTGAAATCAGCATACAAAAACTACTCCTAATACAAAGTTCTGGTAATGCTAGTCCTATTTCTGCCAATTTCGCCCTGAGAGCCAATAATTGAAGTCTCTATTCACACTGTTCCCTAACATTAGTGTTACGGACAGGCCAGTTGCAAGATGACGTTCTGGGATAGTGGGGGAAATTAAACAATTTTCATTTAATTGTGTTTTTATTGACCAATAATGTTTCGTTTTCCGAGGCCCTGTGTCGTTTACCGCGTCGTTTTCCGAGGCCCTGCGTCGTTTCCCGAAGCATGATGACAGAGAGAGAGAGAGTGTGTAACTCTCTCTCTCTCTCACACACACACACACACACACACACACACACACACACACTGTGTCCGTCTCTCTCTCTCTCTGAGTCAAAGATTTTTTAGCTAACGTCTTGCCCATAATCAGCAGCAATGAGCGCGCTCACGCTGTCCTGTTAAAGAAATCGTGTTGTCAATTATTTTTCCACGACATCTTTCACCCACAAAAATTTAGGAGAGAAGAACTACCTGGCCGGGCTGCTCCACCCAGAGAGAGACTACCTGGTCGGGCTGCTCCACCTAGAGAGAGCGACTACCTGGCCGGGCTGCTCCACCTAGAGAGAGCGACTACCTGGTCGGGCTGCTCCACCCAGAGAGAGCGACTACCTGGCCGGGTTGCTCTACCCAGAGAGAGACTACCTGGTCAGGCTGCTCCACCTAGAGAGAGCGACTACCTGGTCGGGCTGCTCCACCTAGAGAGAGCGACTACCTGGTCGGGCTGCTCCACCCAGAGAGAGCGACTACCTGGCCGGATTGCTCTACCCAGAGAGAGACTACCTGGTCGGGCTGCTCCACCCAGAGAGAGAGACTACCTGGCCGGGTTGCTCTACCCAGAGAGAGACTACCTGGTCGGGCTGCTCCACCCAGAGAGAGCGACTACCTGGCCGGGTTGCTCTACCCAGAGAGAGACTACCTGGTCGGGCTGCTCCACCCAGAGAGAGCGACTACCTGGCCGGGTTGCTCTACCCAGAGAGAGACTACCTGGTCGGGCTGCTCCACCTAGAGAGAGAGACTACCTGGTCGGGCTGCTCCACCTAGAGAGACCTAAAATTAATGGGAGTAACTGGTACTGTGGTGCTTCGTATAATTCGTCATATAACTAGGTCATGCTTCGTATAATGTAAATCGGAAAATAAAATGGAATTTTTCATGTTTTTCTTTTATTTGTCCTAGTTTTTACAATTGTATCGAAAAATTTAGTGTTTGTACAAATAAAAACTGTTTAGAATCAGTGCAATACCACCAAGTGTAACTACACTTTTGTATATTGCTCTGCTCCGTTCCCCTTCTACACACTATATATCGGTGTTGACTTTACATTTGTAGTTACTTAGAAATATCGCAGGTTTAATTTAGTCTGCCATACAATAATCGTTTTCTCTAACAACGCAATATAGAAAACGTCATTGCAGGAGTGCGGGCATACATGTATAAGCACTATGGAGCACCCTGCACCGTCTAGAGCTCCGCTTCTCCTGTGTGCTCCGCCCTTCTGCCTTGTGTTTTTACAAATAAAAACTGTCTAGAATTTATATTTTATTATATCCTTTTTGGGGGTTATATATTGGTTGTTTGCTATGTAGTCACCTATATCCTCCACTTTCTTAACTTTAGGCTCAAGTGACCTAAAATTAATGGGAGTAACTGGTACTGTGATTCTTCGTATAATTCGTCATATATCTAGGTCATGCTTCGTATAATGTAAATCAGAAAATAAAATGGAATTTTTCACGTTTGTCTTTTATTTGTCCTAGTTTTTACAATTGTATCGACAAATTTAGCTTTCTCGAAAAAAGATTGCTTGTAATTTTTCAACGACGCTGTCCTATTAAAGAAATCGAGTTGTCAATTATTTGTCCACGACATCTTTCACCCGCAAAAATTTAGAAGAGAAAATATTTAGGAGAGACTACCTGGCCGGGCTGCTCCACCCAGAGAGATTTTTGTGGAATTATTTTTGGTGAGTCGTCTGACTGGGGTACGACACATTATATGAAGCATGACCTAGGACTCTATACGATGCATTAAACGAAGCATGACCTAGCTATACGACGCATTATACGAAGCGTGACAGCGAGAGAGAGAGTGTGTACGTCGTTTGTCGTCGTCAGAGCACAGCCACCGCCGCCGTATTCTGTGTGCTTGCTGCACCGTGTTGCCTGTGTTGGTGCACCTGTGCCAGCGCTACCACATACGAGACCGTATTCGGCCCCTCGATTGGGTTATGAAACGAGATTGACAAATAATCCCACACAATAATTTAGGAGAGAAGATGTGTCTGTCTCTCTCTCTCTCTCTCTCTCTCTCTCTCTCTCTCTCTCTCTGAGTCAAAACAAAATTAGCTAACGTCTTGCCCATAATCAGCAGCAATGAGCGCGCTCACGCTGTCCTGTTAAAGAAATAGAGTTGTCAATTATTTGTCCACGACATCTTTCACCCACAAAAATTTAGGAGAGAACAAATTTAGGAGAGAGACTACCTGGCCGGGCTGCTCCACCCAGAGAGATTTTTGTGGGATTATTTTTGGCGAGTCGTCTGACTGGGGTACGACACATTATACGAAGCATGACCTAGGACAGTATACGACGCATTAAACGAAGCATGACCTAGCTATACGACGCATTATACGAAGCGTGACAGCGAGAGAGAGAGTGTGTACGTCGTTTGTCGTCGTCGGAGCACAGCCACCGGCGCCGTATTCTGTGTGCTTGCTGTGTGAGATTTTGAAGGGTGTCACATATTAATGAGATATGCCTACGTGTTGGGATATTTGCGTGCCGCAGGGGTGCCCCGGTTGCATTTTTACCAAGTCAAGACTGGTAGATGCCAAATGGTAAATTAGGACCAATCGGAGGGCGCAGTTGCAGTGACGTCACCCACACGGGGAGGAGCCTGCCTGTCTGTCACTCCCTCTCTCTCTCTCTCTGGGTGAGGAGCCTCCTTGCCTCTCTTTTTGTGTCTCTCTCTCTGGTAAATAAAAGAAGTACTGTAGACCTAGTCACCTAGCTTGTATAACAATTAATTTCAAATATTAACTCCATTAAGGATACATTATGATTGTGCTATGTTATGATTATGAGTAAATAAGGGTAGCCTACCGTATTACACAGCCATGGACAGAAATTCCTTGACAGTTTTAGAAGGTACAATATATTATTTAACTGGCAAACTATATTGATAAACTGCTATCATTCGCTAGTCTATTTATTTTCCAGCTGATGATAATGTTACCATCTTGGTTACTCAGCTATTATGTAGATTTTGTAACGAAATCGTTTGGTAATTACGAAAACTTGGCATTAATTCAACACATAAATATAGATATACATGTTTTCCATTAATTATCTAGAAATCCATTGCTAAGGGATTTAATTTAACAGAATATATATACCTTAGTTAATGCTCGCAGTCTTGGTATTTTTGTATCATTTAACCCTTCACTGGCGGAGCGCGACCTATGTCGAGTGAAATAAATTTGGACTATGTGGCGGTGCACGATATCTGTAGACGCCATTTTCAGCACGTAATGTTGCTGAGAGAGAGAGCTGAGCGGTGGGACGAGCGTAGCAACCCTATGACCGCTCCCCACCACCGCGGTGGACATACTGAACTGTATTCTACTTTCCTCCCATCTTTCTCACTCGCTACACAGGGAATTATGTAAGGAAATTACCTTATTTCAGGGTTTTTGCACTCGTGTTGCACGATCGTTGCAAGAGAACCAGTGGTCGTACAAGGATGGTCCGGGTGTCATTGGAAAGCACTGTTTATGCCCTTTCAGGGATAGATACTTGTTTTACACTCTGGGTCTTATTTAGGCATGAAAATGATCACGTAAACAACCCCCCGCTGTGCGGTACGGTCAAATAGACCGCCTAGGCCGCCAATAAGGTGTTAAGAGGTGTTCAAGTAGCCCTAACCACAACTGTACTTATATAAATATTCATTAACCCTTATTTAGCGGGGTCGGACTTAAGTGGGATACGAGAAAATTGGACTAAATGGCGGGGTCGGACTTAAGCCCGTGGGCGTATTCCCGCCCTAATTTAGGTGGAAAGCGAAACTTGGTGGTCAGGCGGTGTACTACAAGGGCCCACCCACACATCCCCACTGCGTGACCGTGACTAAGTGACCCTCAAGCAGCCATAATGGAAGGTCAAGATTTGCCCGTGTTCGATTCGGTGGCCGCCATCCCTAGTGCGTCGCGCCACCCTACTAACCACGCCCGGCTTACCACCCAGGAACTAGATATCATGCTGAACTCTTCAGAACTTTCTAATAAGCTGTTGGATGAAACCGTCGAAGGTCTGGGTGAGAGTTTTGGTAGTGTGGATGACTCGGAAGACGAAAATAACCCGATCATAGGCTTTCACCCCAAGCATAATTATTTACGTGGGGTGGATGTTGTGGTTGATATTGGACAGACCCTTGAGCAAATTGGAGACGTTCCTGACGAAGAACATACTGGTGTGGGTGTTGGTAAGTACAATTTATATTTTATAATTGCTTGAAAATGTGATTGCAAGCATTTTATCACCTTACGAGCGGCTGGTGGAGTATATTTCACTGTGCCGCCCAGCGTTTTTTTTTTTTTTACCCTAAATGGGGTTGTTCCGTGCTCTTTTTCATGCATAAACAAGAACCAGAGCGTAATACAAGTATGTATCCTGAAAGTGCGTAGATTGAGTTTTCCAATGACACCCGAACCATCCTTCTACGATCACTGGTTGTTTTTCAACGATCGTACAACACGAGTGCAAAAACCCTAAAATACGGTAATTTCCTTATATAATTCCCTGTGTGGCGAGCGGTCTTGAGGTAATTTATGCTCCTAATCACCGCTCCGCTCTCTCTCAGAGCACATTACGTCCTCAAAATTATTGCACTCTACAAGAAATTTCCTTTGCATTTTATAGCGTATTATTTGCAGGCGTTCGGTAAATTTCTTACGGTAATACAAACAACGAAAGATTGAATATTTGTGCTTGGCATTATATGATTGTGGAGAACAGATGTAGGCCTACCGTATATATTATGTTTTCATATATATGATACATATGTAACATTTTTATATTATCACGACTCTCTCTCTCTGTCTCACTCTCTTTGTTTGTACTCCTTTGTACTCTCTTTGTCTGATGTAGGCCAGGGCACGCCCCTAACTAATCTCTTCCCTCCCAGGGGAAAGCACACCTAGCAGATGTTTTTGACCTCCCCTCTCTCTCTGTCTGTCTCTTCCTCTCTGGGTCTACCTATACTGCATGTGACATTGAAATTGCTTGAGAGTTTGATTGCAAGCATTTTATACCGTATTATTTGCAGGCGTTCGGTAAATTTCTCACGATAACCAGGGTGTATGGTACATTTCTCACGATAATACAAGCAACAACGAAGCTTGGCGAAGATTGTAGTCTACAATATACCTTTTTATAATTGCATGTGACCTTGTAATTGCTTGAAAGTTTGATTGCAAGCATTTTATAGCGTATTATTTTCAGGCGTTCAATAAATTTGATAAATATATCAAAATAAGTCCTGTGGGAATATGAAATAGCTATTATTGGACAAGGAAAATATTTTGTTCATCCCTCCACTGGAACATCAACAACAATGTCAACAACGTATCGCCGTCGGCAATCGTAAGATTCAGAGTCGTAAAGATTCCAGGACGAGCTCAATAGAAAATGAATGAATGAAATGAATGAGTGTGCAGTACTGCCAATACGTATAGCGACTTCCGCTAGATCTAGAGACCTTTACTTCGATCTAACAGCAATGACTTACACTAGCGGTTTTGTTTTGAAATTTCAGAACAATGTCGAAGTGATATTATATGGATTTTGCCAATTCATATTTCTAGTGGCATTTATCATGTCTTACATCTAACAATATATGCTAGCGGATTTAACTTCAATTGGTAACCCTCCCGCTCGAGTCGACTCCAAGAAAATCGATAATGGTGGCACTTTAGTAAACAGGTGATAAACAAAACCACATGCGGATCGGTTTGGTGTATCGGTATTATGGTAAGTTGGCTACCTACTATTGTTTATACGATATAGTAAGTAATGATAAGTAAATTATTATATAATATATATAAAACAAAAACAAAATCCCTGCAAAGCAAGCGAAAGAGAGAGAGAGAGAGAGAATGCAGAAACTGAACTGAAGAAAGAGTGAAAAAGATATAATAATACAGAAATATTACAAGCAAATAAATGAAATAGAGGGATTAGTTAGAGAAAATAATAATGAGAAATACATAATACGGATGAGGAAGAGGGAAAGCGAGCGAGCCAGAGAGAGAGAGAGAGAGAGACAGGAGGAGTGAGAGAGATTAGAGAAAATAGAGAGATTGCAAGCATTTTATAGCGTATTATTTGCAGGCGTTCAGTAAATTTCTTACGGTAATACAAACAATGAAAGATTGAATATTTGTGCTTGGGATTATATGATTGTGGGGAACAGATGTAGGCCTACCGTATATATTATTTTTTCATATATATGATACATATGTAACATAGTTATATTATCTCGACACTCTCTCTCTCTCTTGTCTCTTCCTCTCTGGGTCTACCTATAGCCTACATTTATAATTGCATGTGACCTTGAAATTGCTTGAGAGTTTGATTGCAAGCATTTTATAGCGTATTATTTCCAGGCGTTCAGTAAATTTCTTACGGTAATACAAACAACCAAACAACGAAAGATTGAATATTTGTGCTGCACATCCCTCATACGAAATACCATTCCCACCGTATAGAGAGAATACAGAAACTGAACTGAAGAAAGAGTGAAAAATATATAATAATACAGAAATATTACAAGCAAATAAACGAAATAGAGGGATTAGTTAGAGAAAATAATAATGAGAAATACATATACGGATGAGGAAGAGGGAAAGGGAGCACAAGAGAGGGAAAGCAAGCGAGCCAGAGAGACAGACAGACAGACAGGAGTGAGAGATTAGAGAAAATAATAATGAGAATTACATATACGGATGAGGAAGAGAGAGAGAGACAGAGCGCGCGAGAGAGGGAAAGCGAGCGAACCAGAGAGAGAGAGCTAGAGAGAGACAGACAGGAGTGAGAGAGAGAGAGAGAGAGAGAGAGAGAGAGAGAGAGAGAGAGAGAGAGAGAATACAGAAATAAGGAGAAATAAGAGAAAAATAAGACCGATTACCTAAGGAATAGTAGACGCGCTAGAGGCCGAAGTCAGGCCAAAGCGAACGCAACCGAACGCGCCCGGGAAATAGACCAAAAAGTACCTCCTCTTCCTCACCTCTTCCCACCCTACACACTCATTCATAACATCCATTCATAGACTTACATGGAGAGACGAAGAGTTGCTCTTTCCAAAAATGATCATTTCGTTCGCATTGGAGCCATAGTAACGGCGCTAGGACGAGTGAAATTGAGCGAATATTTCGGGATTATGCCCGCTGAGCGGTACAGTGTAAAATACCTTACCACCCTCTAAATAAGGGTTAACATTATCACATCATAACATATCGACTACAATAAAAGTATTATATAGCAAAATATAGAAATATCCTTCATACATAAGAATAAAAGAAAATGGGAGTCTACAGAAAGCTAATTGGCTAACACAAGGCAGTTTCCCCTCACACCCAACCCTAATAATTATAAGGCCTAAGTAGCCTATAGACCTAGGCCCAACTCACTAACACATATCGTATAGCCTACTAATTATTCTTTGGCTCTAGCCTCTACCTTATGCACCTAAACCATTAACTATTTCATAACATTTGATGCTTAATATATTTGTACTATCTGATAATGTTAATGTGTTAATTAATGACATCTAATATAAAATAATGTAGTCCTCTATACACAGTAACACAAGTTAAGAAAATACTATAGTCTGTGTATTAATGTACATTTTCTTATATGCACCTATTACATTTGCTATGTTAAAAACGGTAGAATATATTAAAAGTACGTAGACAATTCGCACATATCCCCAATCATTTTGATAGTTTCTCGGTTATATATCGCCTCATTCTGATATATACGCTTAGATAATATTATGATACATCTATGGCTCGCTTTTCAAAGCGATTTGTTAGGAAATGCGAAATGGTGGATATTTTACGGTGATGTATTGGGAAATCATGGCGGTACCTGAAAACTATACCTATGGCTGGTGGATTTCGAAGCTAAAAGGATTATATTACCTATTTTCAGCACCACCAGTATAATTAATCAAGTATATAATGCATTTCGTAATAGGTAAAGGTATCAAATGTTTTCAATAGGGGCTGCAATTAATGGAATAGGTATTAGGAAAACTTGGCACCTCAAATCTGGAGGTGACCAGTGTTACCAGATCAGATGGCTGGCATTGGCTGAGGTCTATTGTAGGAATGTGTTACCAGATCACTTTTGCGCAGTAGTCGTGTCAAAAGCGCATCGACCTTTAATCATTAATTTCTCCATTAATATGGAATGTTGAGAGTTCTGCTCTTCGTTACTCGTTACTCGATAGAACTTTTGGACGGAATTCTGTAGACCTCTTCAAAACTCGAGTAGCTATTATGGTTGACGCAAAAATAGACTATTTTGGTGCTGCCGTTTCTAAGCTCCGCCCCCCTCCGAGTCGTCTT
Organism: Lithodes maja; assembly: GCA_037953745.1. Classification (NCBI taxonomy): domain Eukaryota; kingdom Metazoa; phylum Arthropoda; class Malacostraca; order Decapoda; family Lithodidae; genus Lithodes; species Lithodes maja. The sequence continues at coordinate 10,849 of JBAKBP010030362.1, read as the reverse complement.
ATAGAACTTTTGGGAACGAATTGTTCTCGTAAAATAATGAAGCTCAACATGCCACTAACATACCAAAATATAGTGATTTTGGTGCCACGTATGTTAAGTACAAACTTAATTAGTATAAGCTCGTAGTTAATTTGCAATCAATGCCCTCTACTAAATTAAATGGTAGTTGGGACTTGTGAACCGAGGTTTGTGGCATCTACCTAACAATTGGAGTAATCTTCAGAGAAAGGAAATATGGTCAACTTTTTCATTTCTTTTTAACATATTTGGCTTTACCACTTCCATTTTTTAAAATGGATGCAAGATTTGGAATAAGCATAACATTCTACTCCTATTGCATAGTTTTGGTAATGCTAGCCCTATTTCTGCCAGTTTTGCCCTTAAAATAACTTAAGTAACTCATATATAGCATAAAAACCAGTCTGTTGACGGACAGGCTCGTGAAAAATATGCTTTTTCGGGACAGGCTAGTTTTGCCAAATTTGGGCCGGTCAGAAAAAATTTCACGTTAGGGAACCTTAATAACACACCTTAGGGAACGAATGACCACTATTCAGTTTTAGCACAGGATAGTTTTTGGCCTGTCCGAAAATTGTGCCTATCATAGGTGAACGGATAGGCCAATAGCAAAAAAAAAATCCTTAACAAGTGAGCGTAGCAATTTTTGAAATCTGGCATGACTTCTTTGGGACAGGTTGAATGAGAGCAAACTGCTCCTATCATTCTCACAGATCCTTCGTAAAGTATATAAAATCGAATTATGATAGCCAGAATATACTGTGAAAATGCATGATAATCTTCAAAGGGTTAAACGTTCGTGGTTAACCCCTTGAGTAATATACCACATTAAGGGGGAGCCTGTAGGCATCAATCGAGCAGGGCAGTACCCAGGGTAGGCTACATAGGCTTATCATAATAAGTTGCTGGAACTCCTGTTTCATTTGCCTGGCTTCCCCCACTGTTTCAATTTGTCTCACCTACACAGAGAGTAATCCAGCTAACTCTCACAGACATTTCCTCCTATTCATTTCACTACACTTAGCAAGCACACCACTCTTCTTTCCAACACGCTTAAATTGACTCTAACATACCTTGATTTTGGTTCTCTATCACTGTTTCAACTTTGGTGGGGGACACTTATTACAGGCAGCTTTGCCTTTTGTCTGCTTCATGCATATAGGTAAAACCAATTTTTTAGTTTATTCTGGCTATCATTATACAATTTTATACAGCTGAACAAAGATCTGTGGGAATCAAAAGGGTAAAGACCGTCTCAAATACCCCTCTAACTTCCATATACCCTTTCTAATATGAATATAATCGTCTAATTAACCCTTAAATGTCGGGGCGCAACATAAGTCGAGTTAAATAAAGCTGGACTATGTGGCGGTGCTCGACATATATCGTGTGGCAATTTCAGCACGTAATGTGGCTGAGAGAGAGAGACAAGTGGTGGCAGGAGAGTAGCGAGCGTATGACTGCTCCAGACCACCGCGGCGAACCTACTGACACGAATCCCACCTCCTCCCTCCCTCTCTCACTCGCTATATGCGGAATTGTATGGGGAAAGTGCCTAATTACATGCTTTTTGCACTCGCGTTGCACGGTTATTGCAAGAAAACTAGCCATCATAAAAGGATCGTTATGGTGTCATTCGAAAGCTCTGTTTATGCCCTTTCAGGGATAGATACTTGTTTTACGTTCTGGGTCTTATTTAGGCATGAAAATGATCACGTAAACAGCCCTATTTTGGCTAAAAACACCCCGCTGGGCGGTACATATAAATAAACCGCATAGGCCGCTCGTAAGGTGTTAAAGCAAAAAAAACAAAAAAACAAAACATAAAATAAATACGTCATCGTATCTTGAAAGAGTTAACTCTAGAGAGACCTCTCAAATTATAAGTATTACTAGATTAAGCAATAATCCTTCGGAACTGAAATGTTTTGTTATTCGAATATAATGTTAGGAAGTTATTTAGAATAGTATAATTATATTAATAAACTAGAAGGGAACCCAGTAGAGCGCATACCTCCGCCTACGCTGGTTGGTGCTCTACCATTAACACTCAAGCCACGGTGCCCGTCATATGACGGGCGAGAGATAAATGGCCTATCCTCCGGTACCCGTCATATGACAGGTGGCATTCTGAGCACATTAGGGGCACTGAGAGAGAGTCTGCGCATTGGGAGGATGATAGGCGGGCTCTGACAGCTCGGCACCACCACTGGGTTGTGTTTGGGACCACCGCCGCCTCCCAACACACAACCGTCCTCGCGAGACAAGGAAAAAACTAAGAATATTACCTTATTTAGGGTATTTTCACCTCCGGTTGCGCGATCGCTACAGGATAACCCGTGGCCGTACAAGGCTGATTCAGGTGTCATTGGAAAGCTCTATTATCGCCCTTTCACGGATATATAATTGTATTATGCTCTGGCTCTTGTTTATTCATGAAAAAGAGCATGGAATGAAGCTCGTTTTCGGTAAAGTAGCTATGATTATGTTGAAGTGTAGGGGATATAAAATGTAGTGGGATATGTTTAGTGTAGGGAAAGAACTAATAGTGATGTAGGGAAGAAGGGATCTGCCTCGTATGGGTCAATAGGCCTTCTGCAGAATTCAATTTTTATTATGTCCTTATATCGTGTGACGCATGTCGAGTATGAGCATGCTGTACAGAACGCCCAGTCAGGCCCCACCCTCGCTAGGATCGTCAGGGCAGGAACTTTGGCTGTAGTCTGTGTAGAGTTTCCTAACTCAGTTTATGTGAACCGTTGTACTATAAGTATTATCATCATGTATTTTGTTTTCTTCTAAGTCAACGAGTTCTATTTTATATCATTAGATATAAGTATTGTGTGTGGGATTTATATATATATAATGATGCGAAGAGAGAGAGAGTTATGTAACGGAGGACAGTGTGCGCGCCACGAGGTGTGTAGGCCTCACTCCCTCCTCCCTCCTTCCCCCCTCCCTCCCCCCTCATCAAGAGCGTGGGAATCCTTTGTCGATCCCAGATTGAGAGAGCGAATGTGACGTCATGATTGCCGTTATGCTCGCTACGGGGCCGAGTATAAAAAGGGAGGTCTCGCCATTTTTAGATCAGAACTCATCAGGCAAAGCGACCTCTCATATCCCTTGCAACTATCCATATTCTTCCGACTGATGTGAACTTTCTCTACTCTCTGAACAGCCTATCTTCTACTCTTCTCGTCCCTGTTTAACCTCCATGACCCCCCCCTTTGGTGCAGATTTAGTCAGCCAAAGTATTATCGCTTGAGTTCTCACGAGATAAGTGCCTGTTAGATAGCCTATTTTGGAAGGGTTAACTAGAATAGGATTGATTGATGTTTGTTGCACTCGTATATGTATTTCCCTGTGTACTATTATTCATGTTCCTGTTTTCTGCTGGTTTAGGTAATGCTAGACTGGGATAGGGTTCCTCGAGTTGTGATTTCCTATGAGTGCTAGGTTGGTTGAACCAGCACAATTGCAACGGAGACGTGGGAAGCCTAGGGGGTCTTTTTGATTGTGTACCGTGGGAGTTTAGCACTGTGTTGCGAGTGAGGGCTTTTGCCTGTGCCACCCAACACTGTGCTATCTCATTTGCTTGACTTTGAGAGGATCGCCAGGAGAGAACCAGATACTAGTGATCTGGATCTCTCAAGAGAGCATCCCGTCAATTACCGTAATTTGGCCGCACAGTCTTAAGGACCTCGCTAGGCTACGAGCCGCTTGCTCAGCCATTGTCTCTTAACCTTAGATATCCCAGCTAGACTTTGCTCGACCAGCAGATACAGCATAGTATTGAAGCTTCTCCTTATGTATATTATTGTTTAAGCACTATTGATTTCATGGGTGGCACGCTTAGCTACTTCAGAGATTAGTGGCCCACGAGCACAATCTTAGTAGGCTATTGCCAGTGCATTGTCGGAGTACTTCTTCTTAATGTTTGCCATATCCTATTGCTTATTCTTATAATTCTTCTTATGTCAATTTAAAGCCTTTAATTACCAGTGAGTTATTCATTAAATTGCTGTTCAAAATCCGATACTTACTTCTTACGAGTATTCGAGAAGCATCTAACTTATCAGAAGATTCCTTGCTTGATGCTCGAGGACTATTGTTTAACGTAACGTAATAGTGCCGATCCGAAGTAGAGGGTGGAGGACTTCTTAAGTTCTTAGTTCAAGGGTGGATTACTTCGGCTTCGGCCAACACTATTCTTTAGTGTTGTAGTACTTTCTTCTTTGTTTGATTGTTGACCAGACTAGATAACTCCCGTCTTGCTATTAGTCTGTTGTGTGAAACGCTAGTACCGAGTTCTTGTATACCCCGTTATAGCAGATAGAACTCTGGAGGGTAGTGGCGTTTTTTGTTCGGCTGGCAGTACTCTGGGGTTGGGATCGTGTGTTTCCGTTGTGGCAGCGAGCCATACTCGAGTCCTGTGTAAGAGCCCTAGTGTAACCGAGTGCCCGGTCGTAACAAATGGCGACCTTGCTTAGGATTTTGTGAACAGTATAATTTTTTGCAGAGTTGTACAACATTTGTTTGTTGGTACTTTAGCGTACATATTGAAGAATATTTTTTTTTTGTAAGGCAATTAGGAGAGCATTTAAGAGACTCCAGTTAATTTAGTAATTAGTGCTTGCATAAGGGAGTTTAACACTTTTGTCTCGAGAATTTTTTGGTGAACTTCAGTATGTCGGGCCCTAGTACTGACGAGGAGCGAGAGATGCTAAGTGAGGAGGTGCCGTTAGTAACTAGTGAGGAGGATGCTAGACTTTTTGTGAGTAAGCAGTACCATGTGACGGAGGAGAGGCTGACTGGGGTGAATGTTTATGGCTTGCACCTGATAGCCAAGGTTTTGGGTCTATCCAATGTAGGAGGGATGTCCAAGGGGGAGCTGATTTCCTGGGTGTTGCGTGGGCGACATGGGGTTTCGGAGGAGAGGGCGTTTGGGGGGGTTCCTCCCCAGATCCCCTCTCACTCGACTCCCACAGTGCCGTCCACTCAGTTGCCGGAGGTTAGCACTCTCCCACAGAGGGATGAGAATTGGAAGATTGGAGTGCCCTCGGGCGGTGCGTATGGTGGTTCCCCAGTTCTTGCCCCCCCTCCTTCAGTAGTGGCAGCTCCCTCTTCCTGCCTGTCTCCAGATATGATATTTAGACTTGAGCTTGCTAAAATTGAGGCTGAGGCTGAGACCAGGAGGCAGGAGAATGAGACTAGGAGGCATGAGGCTGAGTCTAGGAAGCAGGAGAAGGAGATTGAGGCTGAGTCTAGGAGGCAGGAGAATGAGACTAGGAGGCATGAGATTGAGGCTAGGAAGCAGGAGAAGCAGCATGAGATTGAGGCGGAGAATGAGACCAGGAGGCACGAGGCTGAGCTTAGGTACGACTCAGAGAAATATTGTGCTCAAATAGATTTAGATAAGACTCGTGCAGAGTCGACAGGGATTCGGATGGGCCGGGAGGGCCAAGTAAGAGAACAGTCCTTGTCCCACTTAGTCAAGTTGGTGCCGGCATTTAGTGAAACTGAGGTCACAGAATTTTTTAATCGTTTTGAGAAGAAGTGTAGGGAGCATAATTGGCCTGAAGAGAAGTGGGCAGCTCTAGTCTCCTCCAGACTTACGGGTAAGGGTCTGAAGGCTTATGATGCACTGCCTTTAGAGTCTTGCATTGACTACCCAGTATTGAAGAGAGCTGTCCTACGGGCATACGAGTTGCAACCAGAAACATATCGATTGAAGTTTCGGGGTGTTACGAAGACTAGGGAGGCGACCTTTCTTGAACATGCCCGGGACTTAAAAGATGCACTTGCTAACTGGACACGTTCTGAGAAAGCTGAGACGGCCGAACAGTTGACTGAGCTGTTTCTGCTCGAGCAGTTTTATAAGTGTACTGGTGCAGATATGACTTTAACTATTAAAGAAAAGAACCCTAAAACTCTACAGGAGGCAGCTGAGATGGCTGACCTCCGGCTATCATTAATTCGTGGGTGCGGGTCTGCCCAGCGTAGTGAGGCAGGTAACACGGGGCGTGACACCCCACCCCCCCGAGTTAGTGATATACATTATGCAAACAAGTACAAGAGCTATGATACCAAGACTGACCACAAGACTAACACCGTCCCATTTAAGAAGGGGCCGGGCCCTTCCCAGTACCAAGGGAAGCCCAGAGGGGAGTTGGAGTGTTATCTTTGTCATAAAAAGGGGCACTTTGCAAGAGTCTGTCCTAGCAAACCACCTACAGCAGCTGTGTCTTTGGCCTGCAACATTGGTGTGTCTCCGAAGTCTTCTGAGTTTGCCCGGGGCAGTTCGTCAGAGGCTGAGGCACAGCCAATGCAGAAACACCTGAGAGGCTCGAACCCTGCTCAGGATGTTTTTTGCGACCATAGAGGACGGGGTTGCGTGATGTGGGCGGGGCGCAAGCATGGAGTAGAGGTCTTGCGTGATACAGGTGCTTCCCAGACTCTGATGAACAATTTGACTGGCTACCCTATAAATGCGGCTCGGGTGGTAGTGGTGCAGGGTATTAATGCAACTCGGTCATACCCGCTGGTGCGGTTGGAGTTGGAGGTGGATGGTGTGGCACGTGAATTGGATGTTGGGATTGTGGAGAAACTGCCAGTGGAGGGCGTCGACCTTCTTCTCGGCAACGACTTTGCAATGCCCGCTTCTGAGGTTCTACCCTTAGTCGTTGCCGAGAGGACGGCCGACGTGAGTAGGGAAGAGCAAGAGTGGGTCGAGCGGTGCCAGACACAACCCATGGCGTGTGTTGTCACCCGAGCTCGGGCAGATAAAGTGTCACAGCCTAGTCCTCCGTCTTCAGACCAGCAGAGGAACGATCAACAGGAGGAGGCTAAAGCTGGAGTTGGTTTTAAGAGTTTTGACTCGGCGGCTCTCCTGGGTGATTTAGTATTGGCACCTATGTTGGAGTCTGGAGAGGCCCCAGGACCTGTCACAGTTAGTGAGGAGGTAGGGCCGGAAGAGACTCCGGGGCAGCAACGTTGCACACGGAGAGAAAAAAGGGTTGCTCAGTTTGATATTGGGGAAGGACTTGGGTTGCTTCGGAAGCATCTAGACAGGTTGGTTCCCTCAGATATTTGTAAACTGCAGTTGGAGGATCCGGAAGTTCAGAAGTGTGGTAATGGTGCTGTCGAGATTAAACACGAGGACGGGGAAGCATGTCATGTGAACCTGTTGGAGGAGTTTGTGAGGCAACCACCTGAGCAGCCTACTGTCCCTGCGTTGGTCTGCCGCGGCCAAGGTGGAGAAGGAGAGGGGGGCAGTAGGGCACAGGTGGAGGAGAGTAGGGATTGTCATGTCTCGGCGAAGCAGTGGGCGGGGGACACGAGTCTGGTGGCTGTGGAAGCGCTAGAGCACCTGCCTGAGCAGCAGTGTGCAGCACTCCAGCACCAGCTCGGTTCATACCCCACTGGTCGTGCCGAGCCCCTGAGTCTCACAACTCGGGCGGTGCGAGATGTTCCGCAGGCAGGTCATGTGACTGTTAAAAGACCGTTAGCCTCGTTGTTTCGGTGGTTTAAGGTGGGCGACGAGGCCTTGGCATGGTTGCCAGGTCAGGGTCGACCCATGGCTGCCAAGGGTGGTGGTCAAAAGGAGGACATTGAGCAGATTGGTAGGGTCGGCTGTGGTATCGCAGTGCCCGGTCGTCACATAGCCTCCCAATGCTGCTCTAGTCTAATGCAACAGCCCTACCACAGACCGACTGTATCTGGCCATGTCGCTAAAAGCGGTGATGCTGCGCAGGCAGATGTCGTCACAAGGAATGTGGGGGTGCGCATGTACGGTATCGGCGGGGAAGCCTTAGCTATAATGAACTGTGGGAGTGACTGCACGGGTGGTACTGATTGTCCCTCTCATGACCTGGCTGTTCTAGGGACGAAGGTGGAGAAGGAGGGAGACTACAGGTTAGAAGCTGCGGTCTCGGCTGGGTTGTGGGAGGGCACAAGGCATGTTGTTCGTGGAGACAGTGCAAGGCAGTTATTTACTAGGCTATGGCAGTACTTTCGCATGTTTGTTGCTTCTCTAGGCCTGAGGTACGGGGTAGAATCTGACATGCAGGCTGGAGATAGTGCAAGGCTCAGTTTAATTCCCTGCCGTATAAATCCTGCTCGACAGCCTATGGTGCAAGCAGAGCTGGATTACGTGTGGACGAAGGCTCTGAGGGATGAGGAATGTCGTGAGTGGTCGTTGCTTGTAGCTTTGTCCGAGCGTGCTGGAGAGGTATGTGGTTTTGTTGTGGACGGGAGTACCTACCAGTGCAATGTTATGCCCTACGGACTTAAGAATGCACCAGCAACGTGTCAGAGCCTGATGAATGAAAGTGAAAAGGACAATGATGCGCTGGGGCATTTCGAGATCTATGTTCCAGCCTATGGTCCGGTCGGTGTAGTTTACCCAGATCATTACCCTCTCAAGATCTTGGACCCGTTTCACAATCGGAATATGAGGCTGACCAGGTGGTCACTAAGGTTATTGGTATATAACCTGGACATAAGCCATATTGCCGGTTGTGACAACGAGGTTGCATGTGGTCGTTCAGGGGTATATGATCCTGGGTAAATTGACACACGGGTAGCCTCCTGCTTTGGTTTGAGTAGTATTTTGCGCTTGGTGCTTGTTGGCTCGCGGTTGTAGCCCAGCGTATTGGGTCGTAAAGCAGGATTGTTGAGCGTTTGGTATAGAAGAAAAATAGGCTGCCCTTATAGTGCAGCCGGAAAAAACATATTAAAATATAAAAATCATATAAAAACTCTTTCTTTTTGATGAAGATAATTGTATAAGTTTGTCATAGCCTATAAAGTGTTTGAGTAGTCCACGAACTATCAAACGGCTGAGCTGCTGTAAGCTCGCTCTGGGAGCATGATATTATGTCTTTTACTATTGTTGGGAGGAGTTATGAAATGTGATTTTTTTTTTTTTTTTTTTTTTTTTTTTTTTTTTTTTTTTTATAAGATGTGTTTTAGTGATAAACTCAGCGTTGTTTTAGTGCCATGCGGTCGCTGGGTGTGAGGGGTTTGATGGGGTTCTGTATATCAGATTTTAGCTCAGGGTTGAGCAAGTAAAATCTTGGGGGAGGTGTGACGCATGTCGAGTATGAGCATGCTGTACAGAACGCCCAGTCAGGCCCCACCCTCGCTAGGATCGTCAGGGCAGGAACTTTGGCTGTAGTCTGTGTAGAGTTTCCTAACTCAGTTTATGTGAACCGTTGTACTATAAGTATTATCATCATGTATTTTGTTTTCTTCTAAGTCAACGAGTTCTATTTTATATCATTAGATATAAGTATTGTGTGTGGGATTTATATATATATAATGATGCGAAGAGAGAGAGAGTTATGTAACGGAGGACAGTGTGCGCGCCACGAGGTGTGTAGGCCTCACTCCCTCCTCCCTCCTTCCCCCCTCCCTCCCCCCTCATCAAGAGCGTGGGAATCCTTTGTCGATCCCAGATTGAGAGAGCGAATGTGACGTCATGATTGCCGTTATGCTCGCTACGGGGCCGAGTATAAAAAGGGAGGTCTCGCCATTTTTAGATCAGAACTCATCAGGCAAAGCGACCTCTCATATCCCTTGCAACTATCCATATTCTTCCGACTGATGTGAACTTTCTCTACTCTCTGAACAGCCTATCTTCTACTCTTCTCGTCCCTGTTTAACCTCCATGACCCCCCCCTTTGGTGCAGATTTAGTCAGCCAAAGTATTATCGCTTGAGTTCTCACGAGATAAGTGCCTGTTAGATAGCCTATTTTGGAAGGGTTAACTAGAATAGGATTGATTGATGTTTGTTGCACTCGTATATGTATTTCCCTGTGTACTATTATTCATGTTCCTGTTTTCTGCTGGTTTAGGTAATGCTAGACTGGGATAGGGTTCCTCGAGTTGTGATTTCCTATGAGTGCTAGGTTGGTTGAACCAGCACAATTGCAACGGAGACGTGGGAAGCCTAGGGGGTCTTTTTGATTGTGTACCGTGGGAGTTTAGCACTGTGTTGCGAGTGAGGGCTTTTGCCTGTGCCACCCAACACTGTGCTATCTCATTTGCTTGACTTTGAGAGGATCGCCAGGAGAGAACCAGATACTAGTGATCTGGATCTCTCAAGAGAGCATCCCGTCAATTACCGTAATTTGGCCGCACAGTCTTAAGGACCTCGCTAGGCTACGAGCCGCTTGCTCAGCCATTGTCTCTTAACCTTAGATATCCCAGCTAGACTTTGCTCGACCAGCAGATACAGCATAGTATTGAAGCTTCTCCTTATGTATATTATTGTTTAAGCACTATTGATTTCATGGGTGGCACGCTTAGCTACTTCAGAGATTAGTGGCCCACGAGCACAATCTTAGTAGGCTATTGCCAGTGCATTGTCGGAGTACTTCTTCTTAATGTTTGCCATATCCTATTGCTTATTCTTATAATTCTTCTTATGTCAATTTAAAGCCTTTAATTACCAGTGAGTTATTCATTAAATTGCTGTTCAAAATCCGATACTTACTTCTTACGAGTATTCGAGAAGCATCTAACTTATCAGAAGATTCCTTGCTTGATGCTCGAGGACTATTGTTTAACGTAACGTAATAGTGCCGATCCGAAGTAGAGGGTGGAGGACTTCTTAAGTTCTTAGTTCAAGGGTGGATTACTTCGGCTTCGGCCAACACTATTCTTTAGTGTTGTAGTACTTTCTTCTTTGTTTGATTGTTGACCAGACTAGATAACTCCCGTCTTGCTATTAGTCTGTTGTGTGAAACGCTAGTACCGAGTTCTTGTATACCCCGTTATAGCAGATAGAACTCTGGAGGGTAGTGGCGTTTTTTGTTCGGCTGGCAG
>JBAKBP010030361.1:0-25834 GCA_037953745.1 Lithodes maja | reverse complement strand
ACATAGATAGGGGTGGTAGACTCGAGACAGAGACCAAACAAAAACAACATTTAAAGTTTCAATTCTTATTATCCAGGACCACTTTCGCGTTCCCTCGCCCCTTCCTCTGTCTTGTCTAGTAGGTGAAACAGAACTGATATTAATAAACAAATAATACAAATAAATAATGTTGACGTGTAATGCTTAGAGTGTTTAAGATTTGTATGTGATAACCCAGGTTCGAATCCCAGAAAGGATCATATGCTTTCATTAATTTAATTGGGAAGTGTTTGGTGTTGGGAGTGAAATTGATAAATTAGATTATTCCTATAGGTTCAGGAACATTTCATAGCGAGGTCGGTCCTTAGAGATCTGTGCCCCATTAAATGTCCTTTCCCTTCACTTAAGCATTAGGCTATTCAGTGTGCAGTTGGTCTGAGTACATGATTAGATTGATATCCAGTATTCGATAAATGGATATACAATCGTAGGCATATACTTAACCTTTAACTGTCTTGATGGTGAAATGCTTAGAGTGTTAAAGATCTGTATGTGTGGTAACCCAGGTTCGAATCCCAGTAGGATCACATGCTTTCATTAATATCATTAGGAAGTGTTTGGTGTTGGGAGTGAAATAAATAATTAGATTATAATTATATACTATATATACAATAATAAATAACATAATAATAAACAATAATACAACAAACACAGAAATATAGAAATCTAGGAATTAGAAGAAACAAATAACATAATGGCAAATATAATACAAGAAATAACAACCAATACTCCATGTAAGGAAATATATATTAAACAAAAATAAAGAAGCATCACTCAATTTTAAATGAATGTCAACATAAGTAAACAAAGCAAAGGACCAGCTAACAAAGAAACAACAAAATAGCTAACCACCCTGTTCTCTTCCCCCGATACTAGATCATCACGTACCCTCCCCTCCCCTCTCTCCCCTTCCAACCACCCCTCCCGGAAGCCACTCCCACTCCCCCCCCCAGAACCGCCACCCTTCACTCGCCACCCTTCAAAAAAAAAAAAAAAAAAAAAAAATCCATACGGCAGTGTTTCCCAATACCTTCGTGTCGGGCTACTATTACGCTTCCAAGGTGTACAGTCAGAGTCAAAGGTTACGTTCAGTGATCGCAATTAAGGCCTCATAATAATATTAGTAGTAGTAGTAGTAGTAGCAGTAGCATTAGTAGTACTACTACTACTAGTAGTAGTAGTAGTAGTAGTAGTAGTAGTAGTAGTAGTCAGTCAATCAATCAATCAATCAATCAATCATCTATATTTCGTACATAATTTACGTGGAGAATAAAATATATTTACAGTATTACAAGCCAAGAACAAATATTCACATACAAGTATAATAGTCTTCATATAAAAACACTCACTATCGTCCGATGATAGCCAGAATAAACCACCAAGATGTGGCAATGTCCGCAAGGGGATAAAAAGCACCTGGAGGTTCATATACATTCAAAAACCTTACATAATAATAACATAATTATCACCGCTGACAAATTGGTCACAAGAACAGAGGGGTAGGGGAACTCGTGCCGTCATCAGATAAGCCTGTGGCCTCAGCAGAGCTCCCGCCTACAACAGATCACATACTTTCTTACGTGAGGATTTACCTAACCCAGAGTGCTCAATGTAACCACGGACACCACATGTGTGAGGATTAGCCACAGCTACATAGTCACACCCAAATATAATGGGAGAGGCAGTAACAACACGGTTTGAACGCCGTATCCTGGATGCATACCCCTTTCAAGAGTACCAATTATGCAGGCAGAGACGTCGAATTAATACATTCAAACAGTTATATAAAAACATTTATTATTAACGTAAACAAAAACAAAAATCTGAAATTAATGTAACCAATAATGGCATCCTACGCTCTTCATGTCTTTGTACCCAGTTAATCCTGGCTTCAATTATATCAAGAGTGAACGTGGTTTAATCCACATTGTACAGACTGTTAAACATTTTATGAACAGAGGAGAGGAACAAACCAGAATTGAGAGATGGCAAATTTAACATTATGCTAGCACTCCTAGTTCTCCGTATTCTTGTATAGTATATACCTTGCTTGTGTAAAGGCTACATGGTGTTTTAGTACGAGTTGGTTACATTTGTCTGCGGTTTCAAGGTTTCTGGCATAATTTGGTACTCTAATTATTCTTTTTAGGGATTTACCATAAGTTATCTCAAGGCGCAGAAAACAGTGGAGCTAAAGATATTCTTTTCATTCCATAAGGAGAGCCCATAATCAGTTTTGCAGTAACCATTAAATAAGTACAACACTGTGTTTTTATCTACAGCTGAACAAATTATATAAGTGCCTATGAAAGCTACCATACACACTATTTAATCTCTTTTCAATATCTAGTTTGTTTCGGAGATTATTGGATATATGTCCCAGGTAGTCATAGGATTGAACAATTTCCAGTCTATGCTGACTAAGTTGAATTAAGTTGGTTTCCCTTGTGTTGTAGTTTAGTCCATATAGCATACATTTTGTTTTATTGTTATGATGTTTAATTTGAGCTTATTCATATTAACACAAAATGTATCGTAAATGTGCTCCATGCACGAGATCAAATTTGTCATCCGCATAGGCTAGAATGTTCACCATAGACAAACCTAATTTACACCCTACATGTGTATTACTTGTGAAGGTATAACCTAATTTACACCCTACATGTGTATTACTTATGAAGGTATAACCTAATTTACACCCTACATGTGTATTACTTATGAAGGTATAACCTAATTTACCCCCTACATGTGTATTACTTATGAAGGTATAACCTAATTTACACCCTACATGTGTATTACTTATGAAGGTATAACCTAATTTACACCCTACATGTGCATTATTTATGAAGGTATAACCTAATTTTACACCCTACATGTGTATTACTTATGAAGGTATAACCTAATTTACACCCTACATGTGTATTACTTATGAAGGTATAACCTAATTTAAACCCTACATGTGTATTACTTATGAAGGTATAACCTAATTTACACCCTACATGTGTATTACTTATGAAGGTATAACCTAATTTACACCCTACATGTGTATTACTTATGAAGGTATAACCTAATTTACACCCTACATGTGTATTATTTATGAAGGTATAACCTAATTTACACCCTACATGTGTATTACTTATGAAGGTATAACCTAATTTACACCCTACATGTGTATTACTTATGAAGGTATAACCTAATTTACACCCTACATGTGTATTACTTATGAAGGTATAACCTAATTTACACCCTACATGTGTATTACTTATGAAGGTATAACCTAATTTACCCCTACATGTGTATTACTTATGAAGGTATAACCTAATTTACACCCTACATGTGTATTACTTATGAAGGTATAACCTAATTTACACCTACATGTGTATTACTTATGAAGGTATTACCGAATTTATATAACATTTAAACAAAAAGGGAGATAATACGCCTCCCTGCCTCACTCCATGTTCTATATAATGGTAACTTCCCTGTTCGCCTTGCCATTTCACATTAGCACTCTGATTACGAAGATAATGTATAATTAGTAGTATTAAATCAGATGAGATGATTTTTCTAATTAGTTTTTGCCCAATATTAATTGGTTTACAAGCTCAAAAGCCTTGAATAAATCAATATGTGTAAGAATACCCATATTTGCAGTGTTTATATTGACACACATAATTTATTTAACTAATTTAACTCAATAGTGGATACGATTTTTCGAAATCCATACTGTCTATCATCAATATCAATGTTATCTTCTAAAATATTCAAAATTAGCATTTCCCATACTTTTAACAAGCAAGAAGACTGCATTACAAGCCGATAGTTACTGGCATCAGTAAGTAGTAGTAGTAGTAATAATAATAATAATAATAATAATAATAATAATAATAATGACTAATAATTGTTCGTTTGTTTGTTTATTTATACCCATACTCGGCTAAGACATTACAGTAATTATTCGACACACAAAATAATGTAATTTAAGAATTAACATGAGAGGAAATATCACAAGGAAGTTGTAAGGCGAACATAATGAGGTACAGTACATGATTCTTCCAATCAGAAAGATGCAGAACTTCGCACAATTTGCCACCTCCTAAAGACTTAATTCAAGTTAGGGAAAAACAAATAAAAACAAATAATAATAATAATATAATAATGATATCATAATAATAATAATAATAAATAATAATACAAATATTGATTAATTGGCCTATTGATTGATTGATTGATTATTTGTACCCACGAGTGGGCGAATACATTAATTGGTCGATACAATAATTATAACAGTAAATTTAGCATTAACAGGAGAGAAAATTATAATTTAAGAAGATATATGTACATATTATACATATATAACTATAAGCATGTACAATTTTACTGAATATAATGAAATAATAATCATAATAATAATAATAATAATAATAATAATAATTAAAGTTGCAAGCAACGTTGTCCGGGGTTCGAGCGGGGTTGCACGCAGGATATTGTGTTGGATACAAGGCCTGTGCCACATATATCAAAATATCATGTATCTTATCGGGCATGGAGAAAGTACAGAAGGAATATAGTGTAGCCATTTTGGCTATGGCCACTTAGACCATTAAGGAGAGTGACCATTTTGGTTAAAGCTATTAATCCTGTATGAGTTGTTGTTGTTGTTGTTGTTCCCTAAGCTGCCTGGCCGAACAGCCCCGAGTCCTGAGGAAGGCCATGGCCACGATCGGGCTTTCCCACAGAGCTCTCATTGAGTGTAGATTGTGTTGTTGGCGTAAGTGGTTGTGTGAAATTGCAGTCTTCTATGATGTGTTTAATGGTGTTACATCCCGGGCAGGCGTCGACAACGGAGTCATCCAGTCTCTTCTGATAGCTCAGGAGAGCTGGATGGTGTCCGCATTTCAGCCTGGCCAGGTGGACTCTGTCCTCGCGAGGAAGGGAGGATTCGGAAGGATGGATTTCGGGAGGTCATGCTTGCAGCTGCGTGTTGTCTGTGAGTGAGTGGATGGATCGGCGAGAGATATGAGTATGGATGTGCTTCTGGAAGTTGGTTCGGGGTGGGCAGGGAGGGAGAGAGGACAGTAATTGTGTGTGATACCGTGTGCTGGGTGTTGTTTTGATATTTCTTGGTGTCTGTGGGTGTGTTGCCATGTAGTTTAGTGGGTGGTCTTGGTTTGTGGAGGCTGCTGCCAGGAATTGAGTGCCTCTCATGTCCAGATGGTCTTTGACTTTGAGGATTTTGGTTTCTTGATGTAGGTGATCTGTGGGTGCAGTAGCTGTACAGCCTGTAACGATCTTCAGGGCTTTGTTTTGAATAGTCTGTAAGGTCTTATGATGTGTTTCAGCTAGGTTAGAAGCCAGGCTGGGCTTGCGTATTCCATCACTGATCTTATGTATTGTTTATATACTGTGGTGGTAGTTTCTTTGTTTTGTCCAAATTTTGGTGTGAGCAAGTGACCTGAGGGCGTTAAGTCTGGGTGTCAGTTTCTTTTTAATGTTTGTGGGTGTGCTGTTTGAATGTCATATGAGTATCATATGTTACTCCTAGGATTTTGGGTGTGTGTGTATGTGTTAGGGGTGTGTTGTTTATGGTGAGTTGAGGGATGTATTCGTGTTCTGTCCAGCTTGTGAGCAGGGTTGCGGTGGATTTGGCTGGGGCTAGATTAAGTCTGTTTGTAGTGCACCAGCCATGTAGTGTGTTGAGATAGGGTTGAAGGAGATCTGTTGCTCTTTTTGGGTCATGGTGTTGTGCATGTGAGTGTTATGTCATCTGCATAGGAGGCTAAGTTTATTTGGGGAGTATTGGGTGTAGTTATATCGTGCATGTACAGATTGAAGAGTGCGGGCGATTAGGATGGATCCTTGTGGGACTCCGTTTGGAAAGTTTCTGATTTAGATGACTGACCGGCAAAAGATACGTGTGCACACCTGCCTGCTAGGAAGTTGGCCAGCCACCTTTTTGTGTTGTTGTGCATGTTATGTGTTGTAGATTTTGTTTGTTAGGTTGTGGCGGGGGATGGCATCGAAGGCTTTACTAATGCCGAGTGTGGCTAATAGTGATCTGTGTGGTGGTCTAGCTGAGTTGATGCTGTCAAAATCTCTTTGTGTAAGGTCTGTGAGAAGAGTGTTTGTGGAGTGCAGTGGCCTAAAGCCATGTTGTGTTGGAGCTAGGGGTAGGTCGGGTGTAATTAGTTGTAATACTAGGCGTTCCATGACTTTAGAGGGGGAGCAAAGGAGTGTGATGGGCCGGTGCGAGGAAGGTAGCTTAGGGTCTTTGTTGGGTTTGGGGAATGTGGTGATGGAGACCATGCTTCCAAATGTCTGGTATTGTGTTGTGTGAATAACTGTAGTTTGATATGTTAGTGAGTGCTTGTATGCCTTGTGGTCCCAGGTGTCTGAGGTGTATGTTGCTTATGTTGTCTAGGCCACAAGCGGGTGAGTGCTTGAGATTGTTGATGATATGCTTTGTCTGGTGATTGGTGAAGGGTGTATAGTCAGGGTCTGTGGGGAATTGTCTTCTTATGTCGGATGACACATCGGTCGGTCTTTGTGAGGTATTAGGTGGCCGACTTGTGAGAAGTGATTGATGAGAGTGTTTGCTTGTTGTTTACATGAAGGAGTAGAGTCTGTTGTTGTGATTGCAGCATGTGATTGTGTTGTGTTGCTGTTGGAAAGTGTGATGCTGTTCAGTGTTTTGTAGAGTTTTTTGGGGTTTGTTTTGTGATCAAGTGTTTGTAGGAAGTTATTCCAATTTAGTTTTTGTTGTTCTTGTATTTTGTTGTTAGTTTGGGTGTTGAGTGCTTGGATTTGTTGTGTGATGTCTTGTGTGTGGGGGTGCTGGGGAGTGTTTCGGTATGTCGCGTTGTCTGATGAGGTTTTGAATTTCTTGGTGTGAAGTTGGGGTTGTGTCTTTTTCTGTTTACCTCTTGGAATGTGTTTCTTGTCAGCGTTTTGGATAGTTTTATTGAGTATGTGTACAGCATTGTTGATGTTAGTGATGGGTGTACTGTTTAGAGTTGTGAAGTGTTGTTCTGTCTCATTTGTGAATGCTTCCCAGTTAGCTCTTTTATAATTGGTGTATGTGAGTTTGTGGCTAGCTGGGGTGAGTCTGGTTTTGGTGGTGATAATGATCAGGAGGTGGTCAGAGCCTAAGGTTCTGACCACCCTCCAGGATGTTGTGGGGGTGAGTTCTGGGGAGCAAAAGGTGATGTCTGGAGATGATGGGTTATAGAGGGCTTGATGAGGAATATGGGTATGTTGATGGATGTCGTTAAGGATGATGAGGTTATCAGTTTGGTTTTGTAGTACCAGCCCTCTGTCTGTGTCGGGGTTGTCGACAAACCAAGCCGACGTCTTGGCGTTGAAGTCACCACCCAGGATGATGTGTGGGGTGTTTGTGATTGTTGTAAGTGTGGTCTGTATTCATTTGGTACTGTAGGGGATGTATGTGTTTATTTTAATTGATTGTATTTCTGTTGTGTTATCATTTGGGGGGAGGAGGGAGTTGGTTTGTACACTGGTAACTATGTATGATATTTCTTTGTGTACCAGGGTGATGAGTCCACCGCCTCCGCAGACAGCCCTGTCTTGTCTGATGGTGGTGAAATCATGATATGTGGGTGTTTTTTGTGTTGTGCGGAGTTTTGTTTCTTGTAAGATGGCAATGTGTATGTTGTGTTGTTTGATGAAGTGTGAGAGTTCGTGTTTCTTTGTGTTGATGCCATCTATGTTCAATTGGAGAATGTTAATGTTATGTACACGATGTATGTTGTGTGCTGCTGCACGAGGATGGGGTGGGGGTGAGGGAGGGGCTGGGGGTTGGGATGGGTGAGGTGGGGGTGGGGATTGGGGAGCAGGAGATAGGGGTTGGAATGGATTAGGATGGGGTGTGGTGTGTTGAGTTGAGGATGTGGATGGTATGGGAAGGTTAGGGAGGAGAGGTGGACGGGTTTTAGGGGGGGGGGGGGGGAGTGGATGATATGGGAAGGTTAGGTGGGTTGGGGAGGAGAGGTGGACGGGTTTTAGGCGAGGGATTTGACTGGGAGAGGGAGGGGCATGAGGAACAGGTCCAGGTGTTCGTGTAGTGTTTCTTGGAGGCAAGTGTTGTGCAGGTGAAGTGGTTCCAGTTCCTGCATGAATTGCAGAGAACTGAACCATTAGTGTGGCGACTCGAAGTGATGGGTTTTGAGCAAGTTGGACATATGTATGTGTAGGTGGGTCCGGGGTTGCTCTCAATGTCTCCGGCTAGAAGAAGTCTTCGAGAAATGACAGCCGGAGAGTCATTTCTCGGTGTAGGAAAAACTGTGTGATGTGTGTGTGTGGTGTGAGAGGTGTGGAAATTCCCGGCACGACCGAAGCCGCTCCAAGGACTCCTGTACGAGTAGGCATAATTGCCCGAAATTGCCTTCATTCCCTGCTCATTTTCATGCATAAGCAAAAGCCAGAGCATAATACAATTATGTATTCGTGAAAGTACGGTAATAGCTTTCAAATTACTCCTGAATCATCCCTGTACGACGTCTGGTTTTCTTGTAAGGATCTTGCAAACGAAGGGCAAAATTGCTAAAAATTACCAAATCCGATAGGCAAAATTGCTAAAAATTACCAATTATTTTCTGTTTTCGCTATGTGTGACGCTGCACATAAGTGAGCTCTCTCTCACACAAACCTCAGTGTCGTGGCGGGGCCTGTAGGCTCCGGCTGACGTCCATCCGTGCTGCTTGCAAAAGCTGGCCTGGCTCACAGGCTACAAAATAGCTGGAAAATCGTCTCCGTCATATGAGGGGCCCCGCGGGAATTGGGTTAAGAAGTGTGGTTGTTTTGATTATTTGATAGGGTCACCATAAGGGTAATGGTGTGGCATTTTTTCTGTTCAGAACCTTGGCCTTTTTGGTTGGGGCTTCTTAGGAATGTGACCTTTTTCGTTAGCCATGGAGAAACTGCAGAGGTACAAATTATTATAAGCAACCTCATGTTAAAAATATCTTATATATTTTTGTTTAGCTTTACTTGGCATTCCTCTTCCTCTATGTATCTAGCAATTTAACCCCCTCAAACTCCTTATGGCGCGATGGTGTGGTAATTACCCCGGGCCAAAAAGCTCTAAAAGACGATCGAGTGATAACTCAAGCGAGCTTGAAATACGCAGGCGTTTCGTTTATGGTCACCCCTTCGGGGATCAAGGTGTCAATATATACCGGTAGGCTATAGATAAATTAATTTTTGGGCTATTTCTTCCATTTTATTTATCCTGTTAAAGTGCTTGATTGATTTTTGTGCTAATGTAGTTAGTATTTGGTGTAATTTTACATATTTCAGCTAAATCTGAAGAGCACATGCAATTTATTTGTGCATGTTCAGTAAGTATTGCTGGGGAAAGGGTTTCCGTATTCATCTTTTGGGGTATTTATTCTGTTTTTATCCTGTTTCTGTGATTGATTGAGTTTTGTGCTAATGTAGTTGGTATTTGGTATAATTTTACATATTTTAGATAAATCAGAAGAGCACATGCAATATATTTGGGCATTTTCAGTCAGTATTGCTGGGGAAACGGTTAACATACAGTATTCATCACAGGAAGGGAAGAGGATGTGTAGTTCAGATCTTTGCCCTGAAATATGTTGTGGAGAAATATCTTGAGAAGGGACAAAAGTTGTATGCTGCCTTCATGGACTTGGAGAAGGCCTATGACAGAGTTGATAGAGAAGGTACCGGTATGTAGAAAGTACTTGGAATATATGGAGCAGATAGCAAGTTGCTGAAAGCAGTGAAAAGCATGTATGAGGGTGCAAAGGTGTCAGTATGTGTTGAGAATGAACAGAGCGAGTTCTTTGATCTGAATTTTTGGTTAAAGAAAGGGTGTGTGATGTCCCCGTGGTTGTTCAATATATACTGAACTGTATATGGATGGAGTCATAAAAGAAATGAAAGGATGAGCAGTGGATGTTGGTGTACCACTAATAAGGGAAGGCAATGAGTGGAATGACAGAGTTGATAGAGAAGGTATGTGGAAAGTACTGAGAATATATGGAGTAGATGGCAAGTTGCTGAAAGCAGTGAAGAGTATGTATGAGAGTGCAAAGGTATCAGTACGTGTGAAGAATGAACAGAGGGAGTTCTTTGATCTGAATGTTTGGTAAAGCAAGGGTGTGTGATGTCCCGATGGTTGTTCTATATATATAGTATATGGATGGAGTCATAAAAGAAATAAAAGGAAGAGCAGTGGATGTTTGTGTACTGCTGTTTGCTGACGATATGAATGGGAGTTGCAGGGTCTGGTAAATATGTTTGGAACAGTGTGCGAAAAATGGAATCTGAAGGTAAATGCGGGGAAGAGCAAGGTTATGGTCTTCGAAAGGGGTGAAGCCACAGAGTGTGAGGTGAAGTTGAACGGTCAGGCTATGGAGATTGTCAGCTCATTTAAGTATCTTGGCAGAGTACAGAGTAAAGATGGGAGTATGGATGAAGAAGTGTGGGAGAGGGTGCAACAGGGGAAGAGGGTTGTAGGAATGCTGAAAGCAGTAACATGAAATAGGGTGGTCAGCATGGAACTGAAGAAGTCATTGCATGACAGTGTGGTAATCCCAACACTGACTTACGGAAGCGAAGCATGGACGTTGTTGGAGAGATTCAAACCAAGAGTGAAAGGAATGGAAATGAGTTACTTGAGAAGTGTGTGCAGAGTTACATGGAGGGATAAACAGACGAATGAGGAAGTACGAGAGAGGTGTGGTGTGAATGTACTGGAAAGTGCGAAATATAAAACCTAGAGATGGTTCGGCCATGTGGAACGTATGGCAAGCGAGAGAATGATTAAGAGCGTGTACGAGTGAGGTGGAAGGACAGAGGGAGAAATAAACCGAGAGAGAGGTGGAAGGATGGAGTTAAGAAGTATATGCGTGAAAGCGGTGCTGGATGGGAGGAGGGGCATCGACTGACTGGGGACAGAGGTGCATAGGGTTGTTTCGTTCGTGGCCAATCCTTCGGGGATCAAGGCGTCCGTCAATAGATAGATAGATAAATTCATCTTTACGGCTATTTCTTACATTTTCTTTATCCTGTTAGTGTACTTTATTAAAAATTTTGGTAATGTAGTTGGTAATTGGTGTAATTTTACATATTTCAGATAAAGGATGTCAACAGAATAACAAATGATGAGCTGAAGAGACGTTTAGGTATAAAGAGTATTAGCGAGGAGATGCGTACAAGTAAACTGGGATGGTATGGACATGTGGAGAGAATGGAAGAACAAAATTGGGTGAAAAGATGCAGGTCTGCAATTGTGGAGGGAGCTGCACCAAGGGGTGGACCGAGTAAGACCTGGGATCGGACTATACGTGCCGATCTCAAATCCAAAAACTTGACAAGTAAAGCATCCCTTAACAGGGTTGCCATGAACGCCGCCATTAGGAAAAGAGACTGAAACTGCACATCTGTGTGGAGCACACAGTCTTAAAATGTTATGTACGTATGTATGTATAAATGAACAGGGATAAATATTACAGGGAGCAATGATGTTGGTAAAGGTAGGACGGAAGTACTGCTTCGGCAGTACAGGGAGGTGTTAGATAAAGTTAGGAGGAAGGGAGGCATACCTGTAGTACACAGTATCTTGCCACGGAGAGGGGTCAGCAAGGAATGGTCATCTAGGGCAATTGGTATCAATTGTCGGCTGGAAAAATACTGCAATGCAAATGCAATACCATTCCTTGATAACTGGACCCGTTTCTATGGTAAAAATCAGTTGTACGCACAGGACGACGGGGTTCATCTTTCTCGGCTAGGGGTGGCAAATTTAGCTAGGTCAATAGATAGGATTGTCGCGGGGTTTCGCTGAAAATAAAGCCTGAGAATATGAGTAAGAATAATTGTCTAGATAGGGTAAATTGCCGTACTGGTACATCAGCTAGGAATAGAAAATATCAGTCACAGGATTTTAATTGTACTGCTAGTAGAAATATTGAAGGTGTAATAGAGGATGGGAATTCAGTTAGAAATAAAGGTAAATCCGATACCAGTAAAATAAATTTATTGCGATTATATTATACAACTGTAGGAGTTTATGTAACAAAATGGATGAATTTAGAGCACTTGTTAGCAACGAAAATATAGACATTATAGCACTGACTGAAAAATGGATTAATGCAGAATCAAGATTTTTTTTAGCAGAATTCCATATACCAGGATATAGTTTGTTTAAATACGACCGAACAAGTAGGAGGAGCGGCGGAATAGCAGTGTTTGTCAGGAGTTCTTTAAAAAGCTGTATTAAATCAGGTATTAGACTAAATACTGATATCGAAAGTGTTTGGGTAGAGGTTAGCGAAGGTAGTGAGACCATAATTATTGGAGTTATTTATAGACCACCAAATATGAGTAGAAACGAAGGTACAGCTTTATGGCAGGAAGTGAAAATAGCATCAAGGTTTAGCAATGTGTGTATTATGGGGGATTTTAATTTTCCGAATATTGATTGGCAGCATCAAATCGGCGACTCAGATTCAAAAGAGTTTATTGAGGCGGTACAGGATAGTTTTTTATTTCAATTCATAGACTCGCCTACTAGAGGTAATAATATCCTCGATTTAGTTCTCAGTAATAATGAACAAATGATAAATAATGTAGAGATAGGAGACCAACTAGGAAATAGTGATCATAAATCAATTTATTTTAACATACAATGGACAGGAAAGGCTAAAGAGAATACGACACTTATCCCAGATTTCAGAAAAGCCAATTATGGTGGATTAAGAAGAGCCTTAAGAGTCGATCCTATGGTTAAACTATTAAGTGGACCCAGGTGCGCTAATGAACACACTCTCTCTCAGATACCTGTCTTAACTCAGGATAATTTGACAGCTACATATAATCATTGTATTTCTTCACTCCACAATGCGCAAAATAAATATATCCCCAAAAGAAAATTTAGATCAACACAGAACCAACCCAAATGGATGAATAATAGACTATTAGACCTTCTAGGGAAAAAAGAGAGGAATATATCGAAAAATTAAGAAAGGCGAAATGCACCTACTTGCTTACTATCAGAATCAATCAAGAGAGGTTAAAACAGGTATAAGGACAGACAAAAGACATTATGAAATCAGGATAACCATGACTCAAAAAATAACCCTAAGGCTTTTTACCAGCTGTATAAATCTAAAGTTAGAGATAAAATAGGCCCCCTTAAAACTTCGATAGGAGAAATGACAGAAAATGATTTGGAAATGTGCAGTACATTAAATAGTCAGTTTCTATCCGTTTTCACTAATGCAAATTTGGCACAGATTCCAGAAGTCCGTAAGGTATATAGCAATAGTATAGACAATAGGTTAAGTACGGTTACTATAAGTAGAAATGCTGTGCTTAAGGAAATTGACAGACTGAAACCTCAGAAATCGCCGGGTCCCGATGAGGTATATGCTAGGCAGCTAGAGTATTAAAAGAATGCAGAGATGAGTTAAGTTACCCATTAACATTTCTTTTTAACAATTCATTAGAAACAGGTATAGTTCCAGAAGCTTGGAAGCTTGCAAATGTAGTTCCGATTTTCAAAAAAGGTGATAAATCAATAGCATCCAATTACCGTCCCATTAGTCTCACTTCAATCATAGGAAAGCTACTAAAGTCAATTATTGCTAGGAAAATGAGAAACCACTTAGAAACATTTAACTTAATCAATTCTTCTCAGCATGGATTTACTCAGGGACGTTCTTGCCTTACTAATTTGCTTAGTTTTTTTCTCAGAGGTATATGAAGCAGTAGATCATGACAAGTCATATGATATTATATATTTAGATTTCAGTAAAGCTTTTGACAGAGTCCCTCATGAGAGATTGATGAGAAAGGTTGAGGCACATGGAATAGGTGGGGTGTTGTTAGGATGGATTAGGTCATGACTAATTGGTAGGAAGCAGAGAGTCAGCATAAATGGTACCAAGTCAGAATGGGGAGCAGTCAAAAGTAGTGTCCCCCAGGGATCTGTATTAGGTCCTCTGTTGTTTATTATATACATAAATGACCTTGATTTAGGTATAACTAGTAGGATAAGTAAATTTGCAGACGATACTAAAATGGGGAGAAAAATTGATTCAGTTAGAGATATAGAGTGTCTGCAAAGGGATCTAGATACCGTACACGAATGGTCAGTAAAATGGCAGATGAAGTTTAACATTGACAAATGCAAGGTATTAAAGATAGGGAAGATGCATACAAATTTTAAATATAAACTAGCTAATATGGAATTAGAAAACTCAGACTGTGAGAAAGATCTAGGTGTGTTTTGTTAGCAATGATTTGAAGCCTAGAAAACAATGTATAAGCGTTTGTAACAAGGCAAACAGGATTCTCGGGTTCATATCTAGGAGTGTGAGTAACAGAACTGCTGATGTTATCTTAAAACTTTACTTGTCATTAGTGAGACCCCATATGGATTATGCTGTTCAATTTTGGTGTCCTTATTACAGAATGGACATAGATTCATTGGAGAGAGTACAACGTAGAATGACAAAAATGATCCATAATATTAGAAATCTTCCGTATGAAGAAAGGCTGAAGAAATTAGGCTTACATTCGTTAGAGAGACACAGAGTTAGAGGTGACAATGTCATGATAGAGGTATTCAAGTGGGTTAGTGGAATTAATAAAGGAGACATGAAAAATGTACTAAAGCTCAGTGATAGCGAAATAACTCGTACAAATGGCTTCAAATTAGATAAATTTCGTTTCAGAAAAGATATAGGCAAATATTGGTTTGGTAACAGAGTTGTAGATGGGTGGAATAGGCTACCAAGTGATATAGTGGGATCAAGAACGATAGGGAGCTTTAAGATAAAATTAGATAGGCATATGGACGAGATGGGTTGGGTGTGAGGGGGATCTCCCAGGTGTGGGCCAATCGGCGCTCAGCAGACCCCCGTAATCTTGTGTTAATCTCTGACCGTTTTAGTGGGGTTAGTACTCAAGGTATTAGTGAGATGGGTCTATAATTGGGCCTTGTAATTGAGATTGGGTGTGACAGGGATCTGCCTTGTATGGGCTGATCGGCTTTTTGCAGACTCCCATTTTCTTATGTTCTTATGTTAAATCTGAAGAGCACATGCAATCTATTTAGGCATTTTTAGTCAGTATTGCTGGGTAAAGGGTTAACATACTAATCTTTTGGAGTATTTCTTCCATTTATTTTTCCTGTTAGTGAGTTTTATTGATTTCAGTGCTACTGTAGTGGTACTTGGTGTAATTTTACATATTTTAGATAAATCTGAAGAGGACATGCAATATATTTGGGCATTTTCAGTCAGTATTGCTGGGGAAACGGTTAGCATACTGTAGTCATCTTAGGAAGGGAAGAGGATGTGTAGCTCAGATTTTTGCCCGGAAATGTGTTGTGGAGAAATATCTGGAGAAGCGACAAAAGTTGTATGCTGCATTTATGGAGTTGGAGAAGGCCTATGACAGAATTGATAGAGAAGGTATGTGGAAAGTACCGGTACTGAGAATATACGGAGTAGATGGCAAGTTGCTGAAAGCAATGAAGAGCATGTATGAGGGTGCAAAGGTGTCAGTATGTGTGGATAATTAACAGAGCGAGTTCTTTAATCTGAATGTTGGGTTAAAGCAAGGGTGTGTGTGATGTCCCCATGGTTGTTCAATATATACCGGTACAGTATATGGATGGAGTCATGAAAGAAATACAAGGAAGAGCAGCGGATGTTGGTGTACCGCTGATAAGGGAAGGAAACAAGTGGAAGTTGCCTCAACAGTACAGTACCGGTACTACTGTTGCTGACAACACAGTTCTGATGAGCAATAGTGAATGAGAGTTGCAGGGTCAGGTAAATATATTTGGAACAGTGTGTGAAAAACGGAATCTGGAGGTAAATGATAGGAAGAGCAATATTATGGTCATTGAAAGGGGTGCAACCATAGAGTGTGAAGTGAGGTTGAACGGCTATGAAGAATGTCAGCTCATTTAAGTATTTGGGCAGTGTGTTGAGTAAAGATGTGAGTAGGCCTATGGATGAAGAAGTGTGGGAGAAAGTGTAACAGGGGAAGAGCGTTGTAGGAACTCTGAAAGCAGTAAGAAGAAATAGGGTGGTCAGCATGGAAGTAAAGAAGTCCTTGCATGACAGTGTGGTAATCCCGACATTGACTTATGGGAGGGAAGGATGGACGTTTCTGACTGGGATTGATCATTGATAATCATCGGTTATGCTAGTTGGAAAATTAGTGGGGTAGAATGTAGAGTTTGGGTGTACCGCCAGCCTTGTTTACACTACACGGAGTGGCGGCGGACGCTGGCCATCATGTTCCCGTCTATTTGACTGCTTTTGGATACAATAATAGGTTGAGGGGGGTCACCCCCCCATGACATATTGTCATCATCATATATATTGCCAGCAGGAGGCAAATAACCGAAAAAAACGCCTTCAAAATAGACGCGAACTAAAGGCATACAACACATAGCCGAGTCGGTGCGCGAGTCCAACACGAGTGATGAAATTTTGCTATTCAGCAATGACTCGTCGATACTCCTCAACACTCGTATAGACTAGTGCTACGCTCGTGTATACTCTTTGTTTACTCGACACACTCGTGGGTACTCGCCACGGGGTCCAAAAATTTCATGCATGCATGACATTTTTGGGTCCTGTGGCGAGTACCCACGAGTGTGGCCTAAATACGTGTAGACTCGTGTACATACGTGTTAACTCGTGTTTGACTCTGAATAACTCTTCGTTATTCGTGTTAACTCGTGTTGACTCGTGTAAACCCGTGTAACACTCTTTGGTGATTCGTCGCATTTCGTCATCATTTCGATGTTGACGAAGCAACACGTGTCAACACGCAACAACACGTATGTAACACACATGCAGCACGTATCAACATGAGTAGAAAGCACGAATGTGAGTGCCAAAATTTGGTGCTCCCATGATGCCAGAGTTTACACGATTCAAACAGGAATGAAAACACGAGTAAACAAGAGTAAACACGATCCACTGAGAAAAAAACACGAGTGTAACACGAAAAAGCAAGTGTCATTTGAATTACCGTTATTTCAAAAATGTAGGACGAATCAACGAGAGTTTACAAGAGTTTACACAGATGTAACATGAGTCAACACGTGTGCAACAGAGATCCAACGAGAGTCAACGCGTTGTCTTTCGTGTTGATCCGTATAACAATCGTGTTGATCCGTGTAACAATCGCGTTGACTCGTGTTAGACTCGTCCATACTCTTTGTTTTCGTGCCCTGGAATGTGGCCATTATTTTTCAAATTTTTGACACTCGTGTTGGGTTCGTGTTACACTCGTTTTGACTCTCAGTTACTCGTACAGACTCTTACATGAACACGTGTTGACTCGTATTGACTCGAGTTAACTCGTTTTTTTTTTTTTGAAGAGACAATGAACCTCCGTTCATTGTCACAGATAAAACAAAAAGGTCCATATGCCTAAAGGCATCCTCCATTCATAAAATGTTTGTAACAACTGGATTTAAACATTTGTAGATTGTAAGTTTGTGGAAAGCAATTCCAGGGAAGTGAATTCCAAAAAGTAGTAGCTCTGGGGATAAATGAATTCTGATAAGCAGAAGTTCTGCATTGTGGAGGAGAAAGTGTAAATTCATGGGTGCTCTCAGCTGCCCTAGTTCTACGGGGAAAGATGTGGAGAGGCGGCACAATTGAAGCAAGTTCCTCGGAACAATTGCTGTGAAAATATCTGTAGAATAATGCAAGGGATGCAACGTTTCTTCGTATGGATAATGTAGGAAGGTCCTGTGTGATTGCAGGGTTATTGATTAATCTAATAGCTTTATTTTGAATTTTGTCCAACTGCCTCAATGCAACCACTCCACTTCCACCCCACAGAGGTGAACAGTAATCCATCTGAGAACGCACATGACTTTTATATATTACGGCCAACTGCTCGTCAGTGAAGAATTCTCGAACTCTGTACAGGAGTCCCAGTTTTTTAGAGGCATTCTTAGCAATGCTTCTAACATAATGTGTCCCCAGCTTAAGTTAGTAGTTAATGTTACACCGAGAATGTCAATACTAGGGGAAGTGGGAATATTTACATCATTAAAAAATATATGGGAGTCAGTGAGATTCTGTCGGTTAGAAAATTGAATGTACTTGGTTTTCTGTGCATTAAAGGAAACTAGATTCTTTTGTCCCCATTCATTAATTTTAGAAAGGTCCTGGTTCAGAGAAATTGCAGTGTTTATTTTTGAATTTATAAGATCGGGTTGGGTGAAAGAATTGGTAAATGTGAAGGAACTGTGGAGTGTTGAGTCATCTGCGTAGGAATGTATTGGATTATGAGTGGTAGATATGAGATCATTGATATGAATGAGGAACAGAGTTGGGGCCAAAACTGATCCCTGGGTAACACCAGCATTTATTGAGTGAAATTGAGAATAAAGGCCATCTACCATTACACATATTTTTCTGTTATGAAGATAAGAAGAAATTAGTGGAACTAATGATGCAAGGCCGTAGTGTGACATCTTCGACAATAAGGATTGATGCCAGACTCTATCAAATGCCTTTGATATATCCAGTGCTATTGTATGTGTTTCACCATGTTGGTCTGTAGCTTGGTTGATTTGATGCGTAAGAAGGCAAAGAATGTCTGCAGTTGATCGACATCGTCTAAAACCATATTGCCTATCACTGATTAATTTATTATTCTCAAGATGCTTAATTATGTGATTATTTAATATAATTTCAAAGACTTTACCAAGAGTGGAAGTTATAGCTATTGGTCTGTAGTTTGATGGATCTGAAGAGGCACCTTTTTTAGGAACTGGATGGATGTTTGCTTCTTTCCAGGGTACTGGGAAGCATGAGGTATGAGTACACAGACGGAAAATGTTTGCCAATACAGGAGCGAGCACCAAGGAGCAATTCTTAAGTACTATTGAAGGAATTTCATCTGGACCAGGAGCCTTATCTACTGAGAGATTCTGCAAAATAGTTTTGACATGTCGGGTGTGGATCTTAAGTGAGGGAATTTCAGGCGAATTAAAATTAAGTACAGGGACATCTTGATTTATTTCATCTAAGGTTGAGTTGGTGGAGAAAATATCCGCAAGAAGGTTAGCTTTACCTCGTGGGTCACTTACAAGATTGCCAGTCGGAGATTTTAATGGTGGAATGGATGAAGCAGTAGTGAAGTTGGATTTGAATGAGTTAAGAGTAGACCAAAATATTTTGTTATCATTTGGATTATTTAGAAGTTTATTTGCCTGCTTGTGGAGAAAGTTTGATTTAGTTAGGTTTAATACAGTTTTGGCATGATTTCTGATGTTTCTAAAGTAATTAAAGGCTTCATGTGTTTTTGATCTTATGTATGCATTGTAGGCTATTGCTTTTTGTTCAGTTACTCTAGCACAATTATGGTCAAACCATTTAGGTGAATTAGATCTTTTACTGTACTTTTGATGAGGAATAAAAGTTTCCATTCCAATTTTTACAAAATCTTGTATGTGGCTCAAGGTGGAGTGTGCATCATTAGAAAAGAAAGAGGTCCAGGGAATATCAATAAAGAAACCTTGAAGACCCTCCCAGTCTGCCCTATCGTAATGCCATTTAGTCACCAAAACAGGTTCAGAGTGGGAAGGTGTGTACAAAGGAGTACAAAGTACAAAGTACAAAGGAAATCAAGCAACAACAGGTCTAGTGACCCTTCTAGGCTGCTTGTCCTCCAAAACACTGAGGATCAAGTGTCCAAACAGTGGTTTAGAGTGGGTAAGGGAACATTGGAAAGGGAACTACTGCCCTAGAACTAATGTCCGTGGCAGGATTAGGAAGTTAGTAGGGGACAGATGGGTTAGTAACTGAGGGGGGTATACAATAAAGTTATTCATTTACAAACGCAGTCAGTCGCGGGTTTGATGCGAGATATTTGTCTAAGCGGAGTTTAAATGAATCAACGGTGCTGCAGTCTATAACGTCTCGGGGAAGCCCATTCCACAAGTTGACAACTCGATTGAAGAAGAAATTCTTAGATTCGTGTGAGTTAAAAGATTTACCAATAATTTTGCAACCGTTTCCCCGCGTGTAATTAGATTGGTCGATAATGAAGTACTTACTACAGTTCATATTGTCGATGCCTTTGATGATTTTGAACACTTGAATTAAGTCGCCTCTTAATCTGCGCTGGGTTAAAGGAAATAGATTTAATTCTCTAAGACGCTCTTCGTATGGTTTGTTCTTTAGGCTAGGTATCATTTTGGTAACTCTACGTTGAACTCGTTCTAGCTTGTTTATATCTTTTTGGTAATAAGGGCACCAGGATTGAACGCAGTATTCCAGAAGAGGGCGGACTAAGGAATTGTAAAGGGTTAGGATAACATCTTTGGATTTATGCTCAAATGACCTGCCTATAAAGCCAATTATTTTGTTTGCCTTCTTAACAACTTCTGAACATTGTTGACTCGGTTTTAGGTTACTCGATATTGTTACTCCCAGATCGGTTTCTTTGTTTACATTCTTAAGCTGAGTGCCATTCATCGAATAGTTTGCTTTCTCATTTAGGTATCCGATATGTAGTACTTTACATTTATCCGCATTGAAACTCATTTGCCAAATTTGGGCCCAACATGACAATTTATCTTTTTTTTTTTTTTTTTTTTTTTTTTTTTTTTTTTTTTCCAACTACTCCCTCTCGGGCATAGGCTGAGAGCCTGTACATTCGACCGCTCAACACGGTGAAGCCCGTGAGGTCTTGTTCCAGTCTGGGGAGTGAGACATGTGAAGCATCCATCATGGCTCGAAGCAGCTCCATCTCTGAAGCTGCTGGTTGCTTCGCTCAAGTGCTTCACCGTCTCACCCTCCAGACTCAGACCCTCACTCTCAGAACGCCACCTATTGAGCAGTGAACTCACTAGGCATTGTCCCCCTGTAACATATTTTGAATATGGGAATATTCATACAGTGTTATTTAATCAGGGAACAATGAGGGTATTTTTTTGGCATTTCGGTGGGCTTTGTGGTAATGCACTGATACTAGGTACAGCACAAATTCAATCCCAATAATATCTTCCCATTGACATATCGGGATTTGAACCCGGGTCCATTGGATTACCAATCCAGTGGCATGACCACTCCACCACACCTCCCCTAAGGGCACCAGGGATCAATCCCTGCACAATCTAGATTGTGTTGCATATCGTCAACTTGTTCTTTTGAGAGTACGCTATTTGCAATTTTTGTATCGTCAGCAAATTTCGAGACTGTACAGGTGAGACCCTCATCTATGTCGTTGATGTAAATTAGAAAGAGAATTGGTCCTAGTACCGATCCCTGGGGTACCCCACTACTTACATTGGTCCATTTAGATGCCTTACCGTTTATGACTACTCTTTGCTTTCTGTCGCTGAGCCAATTTTCTATCCATTTCAACACACCGTCTTGTATTCGATGCGCTTTTAGTTTTAGCAGTAATCGTTTGTGGGGAACTTTGTCAAAGGCCTTTTGAAAATCAAGGTATATAATATCTACAGCTTTACTCTCATCGTAGAGGTTGAAGATATCGTGGAAGAAGTCTAAGAGGTTTGTTAAACAGGAACGTTTTTTACGAAAGCCGTGTTGAGTATCTTTAAGTAAGTTATTTGCCTCTAAGTGATTTACGAGTCTGTCTCTTATGACCGTTTCTAGCATTTTACATACAATTGAGGTTAAGCTAATTGGACGATAGTTACTGGGTAGGGATTTGCTGCCTTTTTTGAATATCGGTGTTACGTTGGCTAGCTTCCACTGATCAGGCATAGTCCCAGACTGCAAGGATTCATTGAATAGCAATGTCAGTGGTTTGGAGAGCTCATCCTTAGCTTCCTTTAGAACTCTAGGTGAGATTGTATCAGGTCCAGGCATTTTATTTACCTTGAGTTTATCTAAACAATTCAATACTTCTCTCTCTGTAACGGTGATATTGCTTAGAACATCTGAATTATCAATCTGAATCGGCGATGGTGTAGGGATATCACTGAGGTCTTCGGTTGTAAAAACTGATGCAAAGAAGGTATTGAGGGCATTACTCATTTGTACTTCGTCTTTGGTGTATTCTCCATTTTCATCGACTAACGGTCCAACAGTTGAAGTAACTACTTTTTTCTTTCTGATATAACTATAGAATTCTTTCGGGTTTGTTTTACTTTGATTCGCAACATGTAACTCCAGGGTCTTTTTACTTTGCTTAATTAACTTTTTGGCTTTGCGTCGTAGCTCTACAAATTTCACCCGTTCTTCGTCATTTTGTGAGGATTTTAATCTATCATTAGCAAATTTTTTAGCAAGCAGACAGTCTGAAATATCTTTATTCCACCATTTGGGCTTATCATTTTGGCCTGGACGCCGTATTTTCGATGGTATGCAGTCTTGCACTGCCTTAAGGTAAGTGGTTGTGAAACACTCCCAAGATGTATTTATGTCGTTATTGTTAGTCAGAAAGCTCCAGTCAGTTTCTTTAAGTTTTGATTTAAGTTTATGAAAATTTGCTTTCTTGAAATTAGGGACTTTCTCAATGCTGCTATTTGATTTGTTACTAGTAAACTTTAAAGTGAAAGTTATCGTACGATGGTCGCTGTTACTGAATTCATCACCAACATTCAAATTCTCTATTAATTCTTCTTTTGTTGCGAGTACAAGGTCAAGCACATTATTACCACGGGTCGGAGATTGTACAAATTGAAAAAGTGAACTCTCTTGCAAGTTAGCATAGAGGTCGTGTCCAGAGTGTGAAGTAAGAATATCGCCCCATTTAGTCACGGGTAAGTTGAAATCGCCAAGAATTACGGTATCTTGTATGTTAGTTATTTCTGCAATTTGTTCATAAATTTCACTGTCAGTTTGCACTGATTGAGATGGGGGTCTGTATAATAAAGCTAGTGTTATTCTAGTTCCTCGTTTATTATTTAATAGTACGTAAGATATGTCTATATTCGCAATTTGAGGTTTTGACATTAAGACGGGATTAAGACTTTCCTTTATAAAAAACAGAACTCCTCCTCCATTTCTATTGATCCGACTTTTCTCAAACATTATATAACCAGGAAGCGTATATTCGGCTAAAAAGTCTCTGTCTTCCGTATTTAACCAAGATTCTGCAATGCCGATTATATCATAATGTTCTGTAAACACGATTTCCTCTAGATCTGAAAATGTATTGCGTATGCTACGAGCATTTACATAAAACACCTTAAGAGTATTAGAGTTGGATGTTACTGATTGTGCGTTGTCTGAATTTTCAGTTCGTATTTGACTTACACTACCCTGTCTTGGGTCTGGTTGACCCCGTTTTTTGAACGGAAATCCTTGACTGCATCGTTCAGCAGACGACCAAGACGTGCAGCTCCTACTTCATTGAGATGTACACCATCTCCTGAAAACAAAGATTTATCATAGTAAAAATTATCCCACGTGTCGACAAAGCCGATGTTCTCCTCCCTGCAGAGTTTGGCTAGTCGGCGATTTGTACTGGTAGCTATGTTGTAGAATCGGTTTTCTACATCAATCCGGGGAACAATTCCTGAAATTAAGATTCTATTAGATTTTTCCTTGAAGGACCTGATCAGCCGCCGGTACTTGCAAAGTAGTTCCTCTGACCGCGTCCGTTGGACATCGTTAGATCCAACGTGGATGATGTACGTAGTGCTTGCGGGGGCGAGCCTGGAAACCTCTTCCAGAGCCGCAACAATGTCGTCCACGCCGCCACCTGGGATACAGAATCGCTTTCTGGTCCTGGGTGCCCTGGCGCAGAACTCGGTTAGTTGGCCACGGACCATGGAGTCGCCCACAAGCCGAACTTCTTCCGTTTCCTCTTCCTCGTCAATAGCCAGAATTTTGAAGCGGTTTTGGCATGTTGTCGGATGACCTTCCTGGTACTGGTACTGGGATGGACATTGTTTCTCACTAACTGAAAGTTGTCCTGGGGGGGAGTGAGAGTAGAGTCATTATTATTATCTGCAACATCTAAGGTAGCTGCTGGTGTGGGTACCGGTACTGTATGCACTGGAATGGCGGTTGACATAGTAGTGGTTTCTTGGGCCGAGGGCACTCCTACGTTGAGTGTGGCAAATTCTTGAAGGGATTCAAGCTTCGTAGTCAGGGCATCGATCTTGCGGTGAGCTGCATTCAATTCATCCGTAATCTTCTCTCGGAGCTGGCAAAATCTACAAATTTGGACATCAGTATCAACAAACATGGTAGGGCCAAATTTACCGGAACAACTCGTGCAGGTTCGTTGCGGCGCCATGACGATATAATCACAATATGCCTGAAAATCACACAAATTTATGTTAGCAAAATGGTACAATTAAAGCCTGAAAATCACAAAAAATGTATGTTAGCAATGTGATACAATTAATTCCTGAAAATCACAAAAATTTTTGTTAGCAATATGATAAAATTAATATGCCTGTAAATCACAACAAATATGTTAGCAATAGAACACAATTTATGCCTGAAAAAAAACAAAAATTTATGTTAGCAGTATGACACAGTTAAAGCCTGAAAATCACAAATGGACTAGAATTTGTTACAAAATTTACTGGAAAAAAATAGTGGGAGAGGGTTAATGTAGCCTAGTGAAAAAACTGGAAAACAGTATACAGTACAGTAACAAAAAATATTTGTTAGCAATATGGTACAATTAATGCCTGTAAATCACAAAAAGAATATTATGGCTGTAAATCACAAAAAATATGTTAGCAATAGAACACAATTTATGCCTGAAAATAAAAAAAAAAATTGATGTTAGCAGTATGACACAGTTAAAGCCTGAAAATTGTAAATGGACTAGTAATTTGTTACAAAATTTACTGGGAGAAAAAAGGGGAGAGGGTTAATTTAGCCTAGTGAGAACACTGGAAAGCAGTATACAGTACAGTAACAAAAAATATTGGTTCGCAATATGGTACAATTAATGCCTGTAAATCACAAAAAGAATATGTTGATCACAAAAAGAATATGTTAGCAATAGAACACAATTTTATGCCTGAAAATAAAAATAAAATTATGTTAGCAGTATGACACAGTTAGGCTAAAGCCTGTATATTAGTTTATACAGTGGTCGACACAATAATAATAATAATGGAGTTAGTAATATCCCTGGCAAGAGTGTGAGAGGCCTATTATGGTGACAAGTATCTGAAATGCGATTAATAAATAGGCTATCAAAAATTATTACAGTAACTAAATTATTCTAACCCAATATTAAAACTATCTTGACAAATGTTAGTGTGCGATTTATATAGATAACCAAGATAAAAAAAGTTCAACCAAGTACAGTATTGGCTTGTATATAAAATACAAGAAGAGGGTTTGTTTATGCGTACACAGGTGGCGCTGGTATCGGCGGCGTCTCTACTAACCTGACAAATAGAATTTTGAAAAAACAAACGTTTATCAGTCAAAACTACAGTACAATGTCATGCAAGATAACTACTGGGTGGTTTGCTAAGCACTTAACTACAGTGAGGGCTAAAATATCTACAATAAGTGCTAGAACTTTATAATATGAAACAAGCAAATAGTTTGTTTACTTTAGAGCGTCGGTCGTCACTAACCGGTACAAATGTAAACAAAAGCAGTCTCGATAAACAAACGTTTATCAGTCAAAAACACAGCAAAATTACATGCAAAGCAACTACAGGGCAGTTAAGCTAGAGCTTAGCTACAGCTCATGCAAACAAATAAGGGAATGAGTAATGGAGTACTCAAGTTATGGTCAGATTTCGAGCAGCGAGAGCGAAGTGCTGTTGGCGGGTTGGCGCGTCGGGCTCGAGAGGCCC
>JBAKBP010030360.1:0-25834 GCA_037953745.1 Lithodes maja | reverse complement strand
GTTCGACCTGGAAGTTATGGAGGAAGTGGAGGAGATGAGCAAGGTGTTTAAGGATGAGATCTGTGCATCATGTGAGGAGGTGTGTGGAGTGAGGAGAAGAGGGAGGGGAGTGAAAGGTACAGCATGGTGGACAGAAGAGGTAAGAATAGCTGTGGAAGAAAAGAAGAAAGCATATAGAGAGTGGTTGGGTAGTAGAGGGAATGAAGATTCCGAGAGACAGAAACGAGCGAGGTACGTGGAGAGTAAGAGGGTGGTGAAGAGAGTAGTGAAGGAAAGTAAGAGAAGAGTAGATGAGGAATTTGGAAGGAATCTGAGTGTAAAATGGAGGGAGAGTAAGAAACTGTTCTGGAAAGAAGTCAAGAAAGTTAGGGAAGGTAGCAAGGGAAATAGTAAGGGTGTGAAAGATAAGAATGGGAGAATGCTAGCCGAGAAGCAAGAGAGAGTCGAAAGATGGAGGGAGTACTTCAGTGAGTTGCTAAATGAAAGGAATGAAGAGCCAGCAAACATAGCTGGATATGGTATGGGAGGGAGAAGAAGAGAAGTAGTGGAGGAGGAGGTGGGGATCAGGAGGTCAGAAGTGTGGGAAGCCATGAAAAGAGTGAAGTTGGGGAAAGCACCAGGAACAGATGGAGTGTGTGGGGAAATGTTGAGGTATGGTGGTGAGATAGTGATAGAATGGGTATGGAAAATGTGCAAACTAGCATGGGAGAAGGGGAGTGCACCCGATGACTGGAAGACTGGCATAATAGTCCCCCTATATAAGGGCAAAGGGGAAAGAGGAGTGTGTGGTAACCACCGAGGAATATGTCTTCTAAGCGTAGTAGGGAAGGTATACAGTAGGGTAGTGATTGAGAGAGTGAGAGTGAGAACGGAGAAATGGATAGGCGACGAGCAGGGAGGTTTTAGGAAGGGAAGAGGATGTGTAGATCAGATTTTTACCCTGAATTGTGTTGTGGAGAAGTATCTGGAGAAGAAACAAAAGGTGTATGTTGCCTTTATGGACTTGGAGAAGGCCTATGACAGAGTGGATAGAGAAGGTTTGTGGAAAGTACTTAGAATATACGGAGTAGAGGGCAAGTTGCTGAAAGCAGTGAAGAGCATGTATGAGGGTGCAAAGGCGGCAGTACGTGTGGAGAGTGAGCAGAGCGAGTTCTTTGACCTGAATGTTGGTTTGAAACAGGGGTGTGTGATGTCCCCGTGGTTGTTTACTGTATATATGGATGGAGTTATGAAAGAAATACTATCAAGAGCAGTGGATGTTGGTGTATCGCTGAAAAGGGAGGGAATTGAGTGGAAGCTACCTATACTGCTGTTTGCGGATGATACAGTTCTGATGAGTGATAATGAATGGGAGTTGCAGGGTCTGGTAAATGAGTTTGGAACAGTGTGCGAAAAACGGAATTTGAAGGTAAATACGGGGAAGAGCAAGGTTATGGTCTTCGAAAGGGGTGAAGTCACAGAGTGTGAGGTGAAGCTGAACGGTCAGGCTATGGAGATCGTCAACTCTTTTAAGTATCTGGGCAGTGTGTTGAGTAAAGATGGGACTATGGATGAAGAGGTGCGGGAGAGGGTACAACAGGGGAAGAGGGTTGTAGGAACGCTAAAAGCAGTAACAAGGAATAGGGTGGTCAGTATGGAAGTGAAGAAGTCCTTGCATGACAGTGTGGTAATCCCGACACTGACTTACGGAAGCGAAGCATGGACGTTGGTTGAGAGACTCAGACCAAGAGTGAGAGCAGTGGAAATGAATTACTTAAGGAGTGCGTGCGGAGTTTCATGGAGGGATAGACAGACTAATGAGGAAGTAAGAAGGAGGTGTGGTGTGGAGGTAGATGTGCTGGAAAGTGTGAAAAGGAACAACTTGAGATGGTTCGGCCATATGGAAAGTATGGAAAGCGAGAGAATGACTAAGAGGGTGTACGAGAGCGAGGTGGAGGGACAGAGGGGGAGAGGTAGACCGAATATGAGGTTGAAGGATGGAGTGAGGAACTACATGAACGAAGGCGGTGCTGGTTGGGGGGAGGGGCGTCGACTGACTGGGGACAGAGGTGCATGGGGGCGGTTCGTTCGTGGCCACCCCTTCGGGGATCACGGCGTCAGGCAATAGATAGATAGATATATATATATTATATATACTTACCTTTTGCACATATTCATATATTTATATATTTATCTACATGTCTACCTGTATCTGTTTATAGTTTTCTAGCATAATTATTTTACATAATCGACATATTTTTGTACCTACTTTATAGAATTTTCTTTGATTTACAAGTTCACTGCCTCCATATTTCTCTTTACCTGGCCTATGTCCATAATTCATATCCCTCTCATAATTCTACAAGGAGTTATGAGGGAGAAAGAGAGAGAGAGAGAGAGAGAGAGCTACATAGAGCTACATAGAGCTACATAGATACACAGACCACACAGACCTCAAGGTCCTTACTAGGCAGTCTGGCCTTACAAACTATATATGCATATGTGCATATACACATACACACATACATACATATATATATAGTATATATATATACATACTGTACAGTGCACACACATACATATACATACATTTTTTTTTTTTTTTTTTTTTTTTTTTTTTTTTTTTTTTTTTCATATCACCCCAGCCCTCTGCAGATAGAGGTCAAGCCTTCCCTTGAAAGCGTTTATTGTGTCACTCTCCACCACTCTCGCTGGTAGTTTATTCCACTCTGTCGCCACACTGTAGGTGAAGAAACTCTTTGTGACATCTAGGTTTGCCTTTTTGGTTTTTAATTTCATTCCATTTCCGCGAGTTTGATTAGTATTGTTTAATGTGAATAGTGAATTTACATCGACTTTGTCGAAACCTTTTAGTATCTTAAAGCACTCAATAAGCTGACCCCTCAACCTCCTCTTTTTTAATGAGAACAGGTTCAATCGTTTAAGTCTTTCTTCATATGGTTTATTTCTTAATGAGGGTATCATCTTCGTCGCTCTACGCTGTACTGACTCGAGTCTTACAATGTCCTTGATCAGATAAGGTGACCAGAACTGCACACCATATTCAAGGTGGGGCCTCACCATACTTTTGAACAGTGGCACTATTACGTTTTCATGTTTATATGTAAATTTTCGTTTAATAAAGCCCAATGCTATGTTTGCCTTATTTGCAGCTGCTATACATTGGTCGGAAGTTTTTAGGTTTTCAGATATTAGTACCCCTAGGTCTTTTACTACCGTTGCGGTTTTTATTTGTTTGCCATTCATTTCGTATTTGTATTTCATATTTCTGCTACCAACCTGCAGCACCTGACATTTATCGACATTGAAGGGCATCTGCCATTTTTTCGACCACTCTGATATCTTGTTTAAATCAGATTGCAACGCATTTCTATCATCTTCGTTCAGGACTGTATTTCCTATTTTTGTATCGTCGGCGAATTTGGAAATGGTGTTGTTTACCCCTACATCGATATCGTTAATGTAAATGAGAAACAGGACCGGTCCAAGGACTGAACCCTGTGGAACTCCACTAGTGACAGGCTCCCACTCCGATTCCACTCCATTTATCACCACTCTCTGTCTTCTGTCTGTAAGCCAATTTTTTATCCAAGAATGAATTTCACCTTTGATACCTATCCTCTCCAGTTTAGCCAATAGTTTTCGGTGAGGCACCTTGTCGAAAGCTTTTTGAAAGTCCAAGAAGATTATATCTAGTGATTTCGTCATGTCGTTATATGTGAATAGTTTGTTATAAAATTCAATCAAATTTGTTAGGCATGACTTATTTGATCTAAAGCCGTGTTGACTATTTTTGATTAGGTTGTTTGATTCGAGGTAATCTACTATCTTATCTCTAATGATTTTTTCCATGATTTTTCCTACAATTGAAGTTAGGCTAATTGGTCTGTAATTACTCGCTTTGGCCTTGCTACCCTTCTTGTATATCGGCGTAATGTTCGCATCTTTCCAATCACTCGGTACAATCCCCTGTAGTAGTGATAAGTTAAATAGTTGTGTCAGGGGTTTTGCTATTTCGTCCTTGACATTCTTAATTATTTTCGGGTGGAGCATGTCGGGTCCCGGGGTCTTATTTACATTTAAATTACTCAATTTGCTTTGTACTTCGGTAACACTGATGGTGAAATCTCCTATCACATGAGTTGAGGTGTTATTTTCAGGGGTATGATCGATAATTTCTTCTGTGAAAACTGAGCCAAAATATTTGTTGAGCAGATTTGCCGTGTTTGTGTCACCTGTTATTGTCTGGCCATCTTCTATTAGCGGTCCGATTCCGCTTTTGATCTGTTTATTTTTGTTTACGTAACTGTAGAATTTTTTGGGGT
This sequence comes from Lithodes maja, assembly GCA_037953745.1. Taxonomy (NCBI): domain Eukaryota; kingdom Metazoa; phylum Arthropoda; class Malacostraca; order Decapoda; family Lithodidae; genus Lithodes; species Lithodes maja. The sequence continues at coordinate 21,509 of JBAKBP010030360.1, read as the reverse complement.
TTGTGGCACTTTCTCTGGCAATAGTCATTTCGTAATTTTGTTTGTTCGCCCTAATTATTTTTTTCACTTCCCTTCTACTATTTTTGTACAAGTTTTTAATTACTTCAGTGTTTGTGTTATTTTTTACAAGTTTGTGGAGTTGATTCCTTTTCCTTATTGCCTTGCCAATGTCTCTACTGTACCAAGGGGGCATACTTGATTTCGTATTACGTTTTGGTTTCATGGGTACAAATTGTTTATGCGCTTCTGTAATTGTAGACTTAAAATGTCCCCATAGTTCATTTACTTCGTTTATATTTATGAGGTTTGAGTGTATGTTTGATAGCGATTCCTTAAGTCCGTCATAATTTGCGTTTTTGAAGTCCGAAACCATTCCTGTTGTTTTTACTGAGGAATATTTGCTTATAACGTTTATTCTTAAGATTTTATGATCGGACGTTGCCAGATGTTCACCTACATCCAGGTTTGATAATAAATTTTCTTGGGTAGTGATTACGAGGTCTAATATATTCCTGTCTCGCGTCGGCTGTCTTACGTGTTGAGTCAAAAAATTGTCCTGGATGAAGCTTGTCATTAGGCGTGAATCAGCATTTTTTCCGGTCAGGGTATTCCAGTCAATTAGGGGGAGGTTATAGTCGCCTAGTAAAACGGTTTCGTCGGAATTAAGGGTTTTCTCTAGTATTTCATAAAAAATTGTATCATCGGCAACAGTTAGTCTCGGTGGTCGGTACGCTGTAGTGATATTTAACTTCATGTTTTTTGTATTTATTTTGACGCACACTATTTCTGCATTACTTTCGGGGAGAGTCACCTCGACTGGGTTTAAGTAGGTTGCAACGTACATTGCAACCCCCCCTCTTTGTTTTCCATTGTTACGGTCTTTATGAAAAAATTTATATGGCTCTATGTGATATTCATGAAGTAGATCTTTATTTTTAAGGTTCAGATGTGTTTCCGTTATACAAATAACGTCAACTTTCTCATTTAATAACAGACATTTGAGTTCGTCTATTTTGTTTCTTATTGAGCATGCATTTATGGATATTATTTTTATATCATTTCTCTCAGCATGCGCTGGATTTGTTTTTCTTATTGGTGGGGATGAGTTTGGGGTTGTGACTTGAAGCCGCGGCGGGTTGTCAAATTCATTCAGTTGGCTTGGATGGGGTTGGGTGGAGTTGTTTAGTTTGTTTTGTGGTTCAGGTAGGTAAGTTTTCGCAACTTGTGAGCCATTGGGGTTGACGGTTTCGTTTAAATGGTTGTGATGGACTTGGAAGGGTTGGGCGGGGTTATTTATTTCTCTTAACTGTGCGGGTGGAGTTTGATTGGGTGGGGTTGTGGGAGGGCTTTTCCGGGGGTAGCGATATCAATACTCAGAGGAGTCTATTAGCATAGATATTTCTCGGTCCTGACTGGCGTTGTTTTCGTGGGCAATGTAGGTTGCTTGATTCAGGGTGTCACTCATGTGCTGAACGCCTTTTTCTGATAAATGAATGCCATCTCCGCTGTACAGGGACGAGTTCCCTACAAAGGTGGTCCAATTGTCCACATACAGTACCTTCTCTTGTTCGCACATGACCTTGACTGCGTTGTTAATTTCTATGGCTCTATTTTGTCCGTAGAGAGAGAGAGAGAGAGAGAGAGAGAGAGAGCAAAATCAGCAATCTACTAAATACAACAACGTAAAAACTGTAGATACAAATATTTACTCCACTAAAATTATATAATATGCATTGCTAAAGTGTGATTTTTTTTCATAATACATCTTTCTCTTAGTAGTGCATATTTACAATTCTTACAGCGGAGATTTTTTTTTTTTACAGTTGTTGAATTAAACAAAGATTTAATTGGTATCTATAGCGAGCGAGTTATTTCAACTGAGCTTTCACAACTAAACACTCAGTATCTTAGTTATCGTTCTACAGTATATAGTATAGCCAACAACCTTCCACATGGGTTTAAGGGGAGATTTCCACTTGAGGGATGTTTTTCTGGACCCCTTTCTCCCTTTTGTTTAGACCCATTGCTTTTGAGATTTTTAGACGTTCGCCCCATTAATTTGTCGATTTTAAGAACTTTCGACCTTTTTCTGTCAATTTCAAGACCTTTCGTGCCATTTAGGTGTCAATTTTTTCCTGGCGAGAAATTGCGAGCCTGTGATTTAAGAGGAACCGGCCTTTGGCCGGTAAATTTTTCTACCGAAAAATGTAAAAACAATTCTTAAAAGGGGGTCGAGAGGGTGTAATTGTAAGTTTGATGGAGGTCTAGGGAACATACTGAGAACATACAATGTGAAAAATCAAGAGGTATGAAAATGGACATGACAAAGTTTATAAGACAATGAGTATATTGATAGCAATTTACCTTGGATTACGTAAAATTAGTTTATCAATACCATTATACCTTTATAAGAGTATATTGTTATGGACACGTGAAATATCCCTTTCATATCCAATTCATATTAGTGCGTAAATGTCAGCTTTAATTAAGAAACAACAACACATGATTACAATACTGTGGGATATAAGCATAACGTTATTTTGCAGTCTTTTTGCTACAAAGACAAATACTTCCGTGTCTCTCATCCTGGTAGACAGACTCTCTCTCTCTCTCTCTCTCTCTCTGTGAGTGTGTGTGCGTGTATGTGTAAACTACTGCTCAGCTGGTATCACTCATCCCTATGAAGACACGTTAATTAACAAATATGAGCGTAGTATGAGTGCAAATTTACTGTAATTAATTATGGATGTCTTTATAAAAATATACGTAAATATTTGGTAAACATGTATATAATTTTATATTTATAATATATACTGTACACGTGTTTCTACTTTATTACCTTAGCTATTAATGTTGATCGTGTTTCAAAGATATGATGTGAAATTTGGAATTCAGTATATATTTTGTAATATTGGGGTGGAAATTAATTGCTTCAGCTCTGAAATTCAGAGGTGGGTGGCATTTGGTGCGTTATCAGCTACCACGGAGAGAGAGAGAGAGAGAGAGAGAGAGAGAGAGAGAGAGAGAGAGAGAGAGAGAGGGAGTAATGAGTAGCGAACATTAAAGGATAATCACAATGAATAAAACCAAATGCTAAAATATGTATTTATCATAGGAAAACGTGTGGGGAACTATGGACAGATTAATAATATCAATAAAGAACATAAATATAAGAAATACAAATACAAACAGATTTATAGGCAAATGTATGTAAGGAAAATATATAAATATCATCTATGCAATATGAAGTTGATCAGAGATGCAACCCCTTTGAAGGACATTAGGAACACAGACAATGATGATTGGTGAAGGGACAATAGAGATGAAGACGTATGAAATAGATGTACTTAAAGGGACAGTGGCTGTTTGTTTGGTCTATTAATTAATGTATTCATATATTTGTTTAGTTTTCTCCCTAGACCTCCATCAAGCTTAGAAAAACACCCCCTAGACCCCCCTTCAAGACATATTTGTACATTTTTCGGTAGAAAAATGTCCCGGCCAAAGGCCGATTCCTCCTAAAATTACAGGCTCACTATCGCTCGTCAGGGAAAAATCGACACCTAAATGGCACGAAGGGTCCTAATATTGACAAAGAAATGGGGTGAAAGGTCATAAAATCCCCAAACTAATGGAACCAACGTCTTAACATCTCAAAACTACTCGGGCTAAACATTAGGGAGAAGGGGGTCCAGAAAAACGGTCTGTTTCCCCTTCAAACAAGACAAATTATAGCAGCTGAAGTAGGATATAAAGAAAACGGAGAACTTAAAGATAATGTATAAATTATAGGGTAGGATAATCAATAATTACAAATGCAAAAACAAATATAGTAGTGAGAGAAAGTATGGTGATAAAGGAAGCGACAATTAATTTTATTCCCAAGAAAAATCTATAAACATAATGGTGATAAAGTAAATAGAGATGCATACACATATAAAGTAAATAGAGATGCATACACATATAAAGTAAATAGAGATGCATACACATATAAAGTAAATAGAGATGCATACACATATAAAGTAAATAGAGATGCATACACATATAAAGTAAATAGAGATGCATACACATATAAAGTAAATAGAGATGCATACACATATAAAGTAAATAGAGATGCATACACATATAAAGTAAATAGAGATGCATACACATATAAAGTAAATAGAGATGCATACACATATAAAGTAAATAGAGATGCATACACATATAAAGTAAATAGAGATGCATACACATATAAAGTAAATAGAGATGCATACACATATAAAGTAAATAGAGATGCATACACATATAAAGTAAATAGAGATGCATACACATATAAAGTATATAGAGATGCATACACATATAAAGTAAATAGAGATGCATACACATATAAAGTATATAGAGATGCATACACATATAAAGTATATAGAGATGCATACACATATAAAGTAAATAGAGATACATACACATATAAAGTAAATAGAGATACATACACATATAAAGTATATAGAGATGCATACACATATAAAGTAAATAGAGATGCATACACATATAAAGTAAATAGAGATGCATACACATATAAAGTATATAGAGATGCATACACATATAAAGTATATAGAGATGCATACACATATAGAATACTTAATCTATTTGTTATTAATTTCACCACAACACCAAACACCTCCAATGAAATTAATGAAAGCATATATGTGATCCACCAGGATTCGAACCTGGGTTATCGTACAAAGATTTTTAGACACCTTAAGGGGAGATTTCCACTTGAGGGATTTTTTTCTTTACCCCTATCTCCCTCATGTTTATCCCCATTGCTTTTGAGATTTTAAGACGTTCGCCCCATTAATTTGGCGATTTTAAAAACTTTCACCACATTTATGTCACTTGTAAGACCTTTCGTCCCATGATTTTTCCCTGGCGAGAGATAGCGAGCCTGTAATTTAAAAGGCACCGGCCTTCGGCCAGGACATATTTCTACCGAAAAATGTACAAATTTATCTTGAAAGGGGATCTAGGGGGGTGTAATTTTAAGCTTGATGGAGGAGTAGGAAACACACTAAAAACCTCCCCTTAACCATTACACCACCGAAACGGTTAAAGGTTTATGCACACGCCTACAGAGCGAACAAATAGAGAAGACAAAAACGCTAAAGAAGCTCACCCGTATGAGAGACGCATACAGATAAATCTATAAAAAAAAAAAAAAAAAAAAAAAAAAAAAAAAAAAAAAGAGAAACACAAACAAACAAAATGCACCTACGAGAGTCACCTGCAAGAGATACAAATGACAGTACTTAGCATGACAAGGAAGACAAACAAATAACTCTTAAAATATTTAATAAAGTAATAGGTGTGCATGTAAGTTAATGAAGAAAAATTGAAGATACTGTAAAAATGTAACACATATTAATGGAAAAGTATACGAAATACAAAGTGTAAGACTAACATTAAGGACTGATCGTAAAGTAAGAAAATAAATAAAATTTAATACATTCACCCGAAAGAGTTGCATGAAAAAAAAACGCAAATATTATGTGAGCAAAGTTAAATACAAAGCTAGGAATAAAAAAATGAATTAACAAAAACAAAACAAAAAATACAAAGAATGAAAGACGGCGGTAACTAGACTCCCACCAAAAAATACAAAGAATGAAAGGCGGCGGTAACTAGACTCCCACGCCGCAAGAAAACTACATTTAAAGAGAATCTCATGAAGAAAGGGAAAATAAAAACATAAATATATAAAAAAAAAACCCACATAATAAAGCAAAATGAGATAAAAGATATACGCTTAAAAACGTTACAATAAAGGGAAATACATATAAAGATAAGAGATAAATAAAACACACACGGAACAAAACAAGTTATGACCTGAAAGTAAGAAAACATAAACAAAGCGAGAGAGACAGAGAGAGTTACAAGGAATAGTTAGTATCTCGGAGACTTTGCAGTCCATTCCGGGGAAATACTCAAAGTGAAAGTAGAGAGACTGTTTAGTGCACTACACTCATTACAGAGTGTGCAAAATACTATCTACTCTCTTCTTGAACTGCTCTATTGAAGAACTGTTTACAACTTCGGAGGAAAGCTTGGTCCAGGTAGAACAGATCTTATATGTGATAAAGTTTCCACAAATTCTATTGCTGAACCTTTTCAATTCAATTGCGTGTTGTATTCATATTGAGACTAAACGTTTTGTTATAATTCACATTGTCAAACCCATTAAGTATTTTAAAAACTTCAATTAGCTGACCTCGTAGTGTGCATGTCACCAATGGAAAGAGATCAAGCGCTCTCAACTGGTCCTTAAGCTTTGTAGCTCTAGCTTGTACTCTTTCTAGTCGCTCCATATCTTTCTTGACTGCTGGAGACCAGAATTGAACAGTATACTCCAGGAGTGGCCGATTCAGAGCGTTGTAAAGTGTGAGGACTATTTCCTTATTTCGATACTTAAATTGCCTCTTAATATCGCCCAATAATTTCTGAGTTTTCTTCTCTACTTCAATGTACTGCTTGGAAAACTTTAGTTCACTGCTAATCAGAACACCCAAATCCTTTTCCAAGTCAGTCACTTCCAGAGGCATTCCCATTAGTGAATAGCCTGACTTGGGGTTTGCTTGACCGATATGAGTCACCTTGCACTTGTCCAAGTTTAGAGGCATCTGCCATGTCTCCAACCATTCACCCAGACTGTTGAGGTCCATCCTGAGCTGTTCAACCCCTTTGGGATATTCACATTCATTCCAAGTTTTATGTCATCTGCAAACTTGGAAATCACACTCAACAGACCAATATCTATGTCATTGACATAATTATATGATAAACAAAAGTGGGCCAAGGACAGATCCCTGTGGAACTCCAGAAGTGACTGGAGTCCACTCAGACAAAACACCATTGATTACCACTATTTGTTGTCTACCTGTTAGCCAACTTTCTATCCAATTTGTGACCTCTGTATTGATACCTACCGTGCTCAATTTAGACATTAGCCTGCAATGAGACACTTTGTCAAAAGATTTTTGAAAATCTAAGTAAAGGATGTCTGTTGCTCTACTTTTGTCATACTCACTTAGCATTTCATGGACAAATTCCAGCAAATTGGTAAGACATGATCGGTGTCGCCTCAATCCATGTTGGGAATCTGTAAGTTAATTGTTGATTTCTAAGTAGTCAACTATCTTGTCTACTAGTATCTCTTTTAAGAGTTTTACTATGATAGAAGTCAAGCTAATTGGCCGATAATTCTTGGGACACTCGTGATCCCCTTTCTTAAAGATTGGGGTCTCTTTGGCCAGTTTCCAGTCTCCAGGGACTTTTCCATTTTCTAGTGATTTATTGAAGATGTTTGCCAAGAAAGGTGCGATTTCATCTCGCGCTTTTCGTACAACTCGGGAAAGAAAGCTATCTCGGCCAGATGACTTGAACCTATTTAACTTATCTATTATTTGCTTGCTACCTCCTCTGGGGTATATCTAATTCTGCTAAAAACTTCACCCTCATGCACTAGTCCTGGACTTGGCATGTCACTGGTATTTTCCATTGTGAATACTGAGGCAAAATAGTCGTTTAGGGATGTATATCTATATCAGTGTCAGAAGATTGAAGTTGGCCTGTTGGGTCTTTTAGAGGTCCAATGCTACTTTTGAATGGCTTCCTGTTGTTCACATAGGTGAGAGAACTCTGTTTGACTCTGTTAGGACTCTCTTTGCAGAGGGCTGCAACTCTTAGTTCTTCATTCCACTTTGCTTCCTTTATAAGAGATTTCACGCTTCTCCACATATTTTTGAAGGACTCGAAATCTCTTTGGTCTTAAATTCTATTGGCCTTTCTGTATCCAACCTTTCTCCTTCTAATTGCTGAAGCTATGTCACTTATGAACCATTTTGGTTGGGTTGAGCCTGATTTGGTAATATTAGTAGGAACGAATGCAGCTTGTCGATCCGTAAACTGTTGTTTGAATGAGCACCAAATCGCATTAACATTCTCACCCTTAAGTCTGATCTGGGATAAGCTTCCCCGAAGGCCTTCAAAATTAGCACAACGGAAATCTAGTTTTGCACTCTAAGGACTGGTGGGTCTGCTGCTAAAGGTGCGAAGAGAGAACATACCTCCAAGTGATTCCCCAACAGATAGGCTGGTCAAACTTTCATCTTCAGTGGTGAACACAAGAACTATTATATTATTCCCTCTAGGTGGCTCGTTCACCCACTGGGTCAAATGTTATCGTTAGTAAAGTCCACAAGACGCCTACCTTCAGCATCGACAGTTCTTGCTTATCAGTTTACTAGGCAATTGAAGTCACCTAAGATCACACTGGTTCTACCTTCGATAACAGCACTCAGTCTTGTGTACAGACGTTCATCCTTTTCAACATTTTGATGTGGAGGCCTGTACACCAGAACAATCCTATAAATAGAGTTACCTAGATTGAGGTCTACTCCAAGCAGTTCATGTTTTGACCTGATCTTGCAGTCAATTGGGTTTGGAAAATATCTGATGTACGGTACAAAAGAATTCCGCCCCTTTCATGCATGGTTTGGTCTTTGTGGAACATTCTATATCCAGGTGTTTCAAATTCCCCAACATAATCTCTGGTATCACTGTGAATCCAGGATTCATGACTACATCGAAGCAGACAACAATGCCCAAAGTTCAGATAATGTATTCCTAATTGACCTGGCATTATATAATACTACCTTAAGGGGATTCAGGTTTTTCTTAGAGCCCCTAGTTTACCCCGTTTCCCGAAGAGAGAGAGAGAGAGAGAGTATGTGAGAGTGAGTGAGGCAGCATGCAAGGTCAAACACACGGGCTCTGGGGCTCTGACTAAAGCTGATGTACACCGCTGATTTAAACGGTAGGGGGGCGCCGCTCCTAGGGGGTTTCCGGTGGCGGAGGAAGGGCATAGGAAACAGGCATTTATAGAGGGGGAGGGAGGTTTACTGATCCCCCCCCCCCCTTCCCCCTCCCACACCACCCGACCCCCAACACGCGCTTTATTTAACTCATTCAATTAGATAACAAAAATTTAGTTTCTTTAACTGATTTTATTGTGTTATGTTATTTTGTTCGAGGATAATATATGAGTTATATATATATATAATATATATATATATATATATATATATATATATATACAGGGTAATCAATGTATTCTAGTATGCCATGGATAATGACCGTTTGTGTGTCTATACAGGGTGGTTCCAGTAATGCTTTTCATAAATTATATGGTGGACTCATCAGACAAAAATAAGAATAAATCTATGAACATGAGGTTGAGTATTTATAATAACGGAGTTATTACACGATTTAAGTTAACGATAGATACAATGCCATTCAGTCCAAGGGGTAATGTTGCCATTTTAGTGGATTATATCCATTTGGCCTTCGCTATCGCTTGCTAGCCTCAAGATAGTGAGCAGTAGCGATCTGACTTTTCGGTAGAAAAATACCGCTAGCGAGCGGTAGCGAGCTGATTTTTTCGGTAGAAAAATCAAATCCGGCGAAGCCGGACATATTTTTCTACCGAAAAGTCAGATTGCTACTGCTCACTATCTTGAGGCTAGCAAGTGATAGCGAAGGCCAAATGGATATAATCCACTAAAATGGCAACATTACCCCTTGGACTGAATGGCATTGTATCTATCGTTAACTTAAATCGTGTAATAACTCCGTTATTATAAATACTCAACCTCATGTGCATAGAGTAATGTATTCTTATTTTTGTTTGATGAGTCCACCATATAATTTATGAAAAGCATTACTGGAACACCCTGTGTACCAACATAACAGAACATGTTCAAAGTCCGATCATATCCAAGGGGGAGATTGTAAATGATCATAGGTGAGTTTCTGTAATGATTCTTGTATATGCTAACAGTTTAGTCAAAATGAGAGGTTTCAGATTTTTCTGTGCTGACTGTATGTCACTAAAAACAAGTGTATTGTTTGATCGGAATTGAAATGTTTGTATTAATGTGGAACAATATTCGAACATTTCTCACAAATAAATCAATTCTGATAAGCTTTGAGTGTGTGTTATTTGTATTGTGTTATTTAAATATACTTTATGTAGTTCTATTACAATATAAAATGACAACACATTATTTGTCATTCTATCAATTTAATCTATCTATTTTCGGAAGGAAAATGAGAAGGGAAGACAAGATATATTATTTTCTCATATGTTTATGTGTTTCTATTTATTTAATTTGATTCTATCAACACGAAGTATGCTAATGATTTATTAATTTTCTAGGTTGTAAATTAAAGATTGCATGTAAGATGTTGTGTGGAATATATATAATCTATGGGACAGGTCCTCTATTTTATTAAAGTAATACCATAAATAAAACCTATCCTTATTTATTTACTGTTTTTAAGCCACAAGTCAGTGAGCTTTAAAGTATATGGTCGCCGTCTACGGGTTGCTTGCAGCTAAGATGAGTAATTGTCATTATATATTGTGCCCTATGGGAAAATTGCTTATTTTGTTAATTAATGTATTTGGAAGTAAAGTAAGACATAGAAAATACTTCTAATTCTAATTTCTTTCTTTAGATTTGCAACTAATGATAATGGATTCTACCATCTATACACCAGGTTTAATTGATCAATAAAATTTATTTACAATAACCTGTAATACCCTCACACAAACCAATGTTTCAATAGATGTCTCCCCCATACACAAAGAGGAGAACATTGTAAATATTTGACACTTTAATGGAGGAACTGTTTTAAGTACCGAAGAAATGAATACATACTTTATAATGTGTCTTATTATAGCTACTTGTAAGGAAAAGTAACTGTACAATTATCTGTTCATAGGATTAGTGGTCCTAAACAACGAATACAACAAATATATATACTAATACCATCACCTTGGGAGAAGCTGTCATTGGCATGAACTAATAAATATATATATATATATATATATATAGAGAGAGAGAGAGAGAGAGAGAGAGAGAGAATTAGAGAGAATTAGTGAGTCCCAGTTCTAAGACTGAATAATAAATTATTGTTCCTCTTTCTTTGCATGTCTGATCCGTGGCTGTATTAGGTAAGTACAATTATTTCAGTGTTCCTAGTGTATATACAAATGCAGTGGAGAAGGATTTTACATACAATAAGGTAAGTTATAACACAATAAGCATCTAATGTAAGATGTTATATTGTAAATTTAATATTTTGAATGCGCTAAGATTGTTATTCTTCTATAATTACTTTACGATTTCGTAATTATGTATAATATTTATTTTTTGGTGTAACACAAATTGCATATTCAAGTGAAAAAATTAGTGCCAATTATATTGACACTCATATTTCGTCATATTATTTCAGTGTGTTTTTAATGTCACTGACAGTGTGTTGCTCCCAAAACTCACATACAGTATATGGAAGTGAGACATGTGTAACACGTGATGAGATCCTATCCAGACTGAGAACTGTATAGATGAGTTATTTCAGAATGGCATTTTGTGTGAATAGGTTATATGGAATGAGTAATCATTATTTCTTGGAATAAAATAATATGTTTTGTGCATTGAATGTGGAGTGGTTGAATGGAGAAAAAATAAATAAATTGGTGTGGGTTGGCCATGAGAAAAAAGTGGATAGGGACAAAATGCCAAGAAGTCAAGTGAGTGAAACAGCTGGTTGTGGTGGACCACCATTGGTGTGGGAGACGAAAGTGGAAATATATATTGAAACATAAAAAACTTCCACACAATGAAAGGATCATTGTGGCACGGGCAAAGAAATCATGTCTGGACAAAGTAGCCTAGAGGTATTCCTGCCATAGCCATCCTTTAGCGGGGGTTTTCCAAAAGCAGGCAAGGCGTTGGAGATGATGATGATGATGGTGTTTAGTTTCCAAATGTTGCATAATTTTCTTAGTACATCTATTTTGTTTACGAGTTCTTACTTTAATCTCTCCTCTGTCCTTTCGATATTCTTCAACATATATTTGTTTCATGTTATGATTGTATACTCTTAGTCATGCATGCATAATTTCAATGTTAGTTTTCTTCCATTTATTCTTTTTCCTACTCTTCCTTTGTTATAAAATGTATTATGTGTATCTACAATATTCGTATTTCATCCATGTATGTGTCGTCTTTTCGCTATTCTCCGACACCCACATATATATATATATATATATATATATATATATATATATATATACTATATATATATATATCATCTTTGTATCTTCCTTCCAAGTACATCAATATAATATAGCGTGTGACCTTTGCCCACTGCATTTTGACCCGGAAGTAAGGAGACAAAGATCCGGGTATTGAGGCGTGTCTGTGTTTACCCTCGATCAGCTGACTGAGTGTAAACATTGTCCATTCCGACCTTCATTGGAGACCCTTCAGGAGACAGATTAACAGCTTCCAGTATCTCGAGCTTATGCTATTAAATCACCATTAATTCTAAATTACTGGTTTACCAATATATTCTGATACATCAATTTGTTTATTAGTGTTAATGATCTAAAATATAGAAATTAGTTACTGGGTATATTATTTTTGTAAGTTTGAAGGCTATGAAGAACGTAATACTTTATAAAGCCGACCATGGATGGGAAGACCATTAACTCTGCTAACCGGCAGAACATTATAACACCACTGAGAAAAATATCAACATATATTTTTTGAGTCGACAAAATGTAAATAACGCTATATCAGCTTGTATGCTAGTGCCCCAATCTCCAAATCGGTTCTATGAAGAAAACAATGCTCGACCTCTGAATTTGTCTTGGCTTTGTATAGAGTTGAAGGGCATTGTGGATCGACGTCCAATTCACCCTAACTGGGGCCCGCCAGGGTAGACGGGCAGCAACGTCCAAGGCGTCAAAGGCGGTGGAGTTGGCCTGACCGCCTCAAGAAGTCAAAGGTCAGCTGGAGGACCCCGTCACATACCCCATCCGTTTGACCACATCCACCCAAAAGCACAGGAAGAATGAACGGCTGGATGTTGAGGGCTGAGAGACGATAACAGAGGACTGTGCGGAGAGAGTAGAATCGTGGGCACTGCAGCAAAAAATTATCCACCGTGTCTATGATCGATGGACACCACCTACAATAGGGGTCGAGGACAAGCCCAAGTCTGAATAAATGAGATGCCAGGCCAACATGACTTATCCTTAGCCTAACCATGGCCGTATCTATGACATGTATAGGGGAACAAACCCAGGGTTGCGAGGAGGAATCAAGTCTATATTGGCCTAAGGCAGTTTGGGGAAGTTCCTGTCTCAAAGCCTAATCCCAAAGAGCCCAGCAACATCTAAGGGCAGCAATTGAAAAACTATGGGGATCTAAAGCATATGGGACAGTGGAGGGGAAGAAGTGAGCTAGAGAGGCTGCCTTATCAACTATTTCATTAACCCGGATGCCTACATGTGATGGGACCCACTGAAATTGTATCACAAAACCTAGGGATAAGAGGGACTGCAGGAGGGATTGAGACTAAACAACTAATTGTCTTATGGGAGGAATGGTGAAAGGAATTCCGAAGGAGGGAAAGGGAGGACTGGGAATCAGAGAATAGGACAATAGGTTGAGGGGATAAAAAGTCGAAGAAAAAGGACAGAGCACCCAATATGGCAAACAACATGGCCACAGAGTGACGACCATCTAAATGCCAGGTCTGGCTGATAGAGAGGGCTTCAACAAAAATAGTAGCTAAGGAAGAGAGTGGAGAAGGAGAATGGGAGCCATCAATGTAAATCCCAAGGAAGCCTACATAGTGAAGTGAAACCAATTCGAGGAACAGCTGGGGGGCAATAGAACCATCCCCGTCTTTAGAGAAGGGAACATGGAAGGAAATGCGGAATAGACAGGAGAGCGAGAACCAAAGAGGGAAGGTAGAGACAGAGGGGACCGTGGAGATCTCTGAGTTCTGAAGGCTCTCTAACAGGATGTAAACATTGGGCTTCTCGATCTCACTCTCGTGGCCAAAGGGGTCCGGGAGATAAAAGAGGAGCGGAGATTAACCAGGGTGGAGTGTTTGGTTTAATAACCTAATGTATCCGCCTTGTTTGTCTCAACTTCCTGTTCTGCCCGCTTAAGGAATAATTTTGCTTGTGGAGTGAGGTAGAAGTTTACTTAGTTGCAATAATAGTAGCCTATAGCTTTATGTGCAGATGGGTAAACATATGATCCCACCCTCGCAATTTTATCTGTTAATATTTGGTAGTAAGGCTATTTGTAACAGCGATGGGAGAAGTTCACACATTTATATTTCAATTATCTCATAATCGGTGTCGTTTTCACTATATTTGATTTATTATCAATGTCTTTAACATAATCAATTATCATTGCATTTAAATAATTCTGTAATTTCTGTTTGTACCTGCATGTTTTTTAACTATAATATTCCCAAATGTGATGGAACTTGTACTGACAACAATATAAAGACTCAATAAAAAATTATATATTTGTTTTCCAGTTGGCGGTAGATTACTATGTTGCATTCTTGATTACTCCGCTGTTGTAAAATTTACAGTATTTATAACAATGTATTGTTTATAATAAAACTTGGCATTATTATGATGCAGAGACGTACTAGCTAAATATTCTCTATTAAGTATCAAACCATCAGTCGGTGAGGGATTCAATTTACCGCCAGGTGAGCCCAACCGACCACAGATGTCACCCCGTCAGCTTAGGATACCAAGAGGTACGGGGTATATTCTTACTTCTGGCATTGTGATTCCTCAAGGTTCATCTCCATGGCATAAAATAATATATGTTTTCTGGAGGATCATTGGGGGCCAACATGTTCAACCCAAAAGTCACCTTCATTTATTAGAACCTGTGTACATTCCGACAGTTACAATAAATGGAAGTAAGGTTGGGTTATCATGGTTCTTTCATAATATGCAATTGCTGCACTTCTTACAATACAGTTTAAATCCTTAGTGTACTTACCATAGATCATAACTATTACTTTTAATTACTGTGTAATATGTTTGTATTTCCATAACCTTCAGCCACAATGTTCCCTAAGGCTTGCCCTGAAATATATATAACAAATGTATATATCAAAATAGACATGACAGCAAAAGTTGAGAGTTAGGGATGTCATCCTCCAGAGAACATACGTGCTATAAGTGCAATTGTATCTATTTTGGACTTGTGGACCTGATGGAACATATCAACTCGTACTCATTTGCCAAGGCAACTCGTACTAATAACCTTCAAAACGGCTCCTCCTCTGTTTTTTTGTTTTATTTAATTTTTATTTGTTTTTATATATACCGGTATATATATTTTTGCTTTTGTCTATACTGCACTTAACTACTGTATATATTCTTAGACATTATGCGTTGTAACATTTTGGGTTTGGGTTGTTTTTAGTTATTGCTTTGATATACTTTTGTTTTATTGTCGTCTTATATATATTACTCTCTCTCTCTCTCTCTCTCTCTCTCTCTCTCTCTCTCTCTCTCTCTCTCTCTCTCTCTCTCTCTCTCTCTCTCTCTCTAATAATCTACTAATAAAATGGGTTCTCTGTATATATGTATTGTTTGGTACTAGCTCCTATAATATGGCAAACGATGCTGCTGAATTATGTATGTGTATGTGTGTGTGTGTGTGTGTGTGTGTGTGTGTGTGTGTGGAAAAAGATGCAGCAACTTTTTATAATGGAATAAAAGCTCCATATAGTTTTTGCGTTTCGAAATATTTTAAATATTACGGAAGCATTGCGTGTGGCACACAATAACAACACACATGTGTACGGTCGCAAGTAGTGAAAGGTGGTACAAATTGTAATGTACAGTTTAAACACGCTGATGAAGTATTTTGAAAACTTCCCTTTAAACCCATGCCCAAGTGAGTGTTTTCCCTCAATCAATGTTCCCTGTCTTAAGTTCATCTACATGCCCCAACTATTTGTGCAGAAGTTTGTAGGATTATGAAGATTAATGAATACCAAGTTTGTATGTAATAATTTCGATACAGTTCGTGTATTCTCACTTCCTCTTACTAGTTCCCTACAATTTTTGTCTACACGCCCCAATATTGCATCTATTTCACTCTTTTTATCGCTATTACAACAATTAGTGTTCTTCAGAGATCTTTCAGGGCATACCCCCCTCCCTTTCGGCGAGTGCGAGGCACCCACCTTTCAACACAGTCCCATCCCTATTATGTCCAGCTCTCCAACCCAAGAATTGGCAAATTATCTCAGTCTTTCTTCTACTTAACAAGTGAACTCTGGAACTCTCTCCCTCAATCAATCTTGCCTTCATCCTATGCCTTAGACTGATTTAAACTTCGTGTGTCCAGCAATTTTGACTCCAACGTCCCTTGAATTTGGCGCTCTGTCACTCTTTTGGCTCTGGGGGAGACACTCGTTACAGGCAGCCTGCCTTTTGTCTTCTTTATACACATAGGAACAAACATCTAGGATTAACACACAGTTTGTGGTGTAGGTTTGATATTCGTATTCATAATTTTTACTGAGTAATTTATTTTGTGGTACACATCAAACTTCACTATTATACTAACTGTAATAGTACTACAACTAAAAACATATTATACTTCACTATTATGCTAACTGTAATAGTACTACAACTAAAAACATATTATACTTCACTATTATGCTAACTGTAATAGTACTACAACTAAAAACATATTATACTTCACTATTATACTAACTGTAATAGTACTACAACTAAACACATATTATACTTCACTATTATGCTAACTGTAATAGTACTACAACTAAAAACATATTATACTTCACTATTATGCTAACTGTAATAGTACTACAACTAAAAACATATTATACTTCACTATTATACTAACTGTAATAGTACTACAACTAAACACATATTATACTTCACTATTATGCTAACTGTAATAGTACTACAACTAAAAACATATTATACTTCACTATTATGCTAACTGTAATAGTACTACAACTAAAAACATATTATACTTCACTATTATACTAACTGTAATAGTACTACAACTAAACACATATTATACTTCACTATTATGCTAACTGTAATAGTACTACAACTAAACACATATTATACTTCACTATTATGCTAACTGTAATAGTACTACAACTAAACACATATTATACTTCACTATTATACTAACTGTAATAGTACTACAACTAACTTCTAACCCTTCTTCTTATACTGTCGATCTTTTCACTCCTTTGGGCTCCTCCGACCATAAACTTATCTCTGTCACCTGTCCTATCTCTCCAGTACAGCCACCCGATCCTCCTAGCCGGCGGCGCTTGTGGCACTTTGGCGCTGCCGACTGGGAGGCTCTTCGGCAGTACTTCTTTGATTTCCCATGGAATGATTTCTGCTTCCATGGCCGAGGACCCTCGGAGAGTGCTGAACGCATTACCGAGGTAATCCTATCGGGCATGGAAGCATACATTCCATTCTCTTTCTCTCAGACTAATGCTAAAAAATCTTGGTTTACTCACGCCTGTTCTACTGCTGTCCGCAATAAGGAGGAAGCATTCAAACGGTACCGACGCCTTAAAACTCAAGACTCTCATTTTTCATATGTTTCTGCCCGGAATCAAGCCAAATCTGTTCTTCGACTTGCCAAACACTCTTTCATCAATAATAAATGCACTGAACTATCCAACTCTAGCTCTTCCCAAGCTTTCTGGCATCTAGCCAAAAACCTCTCCAACAATTTCTCTTCCTCGTCTTTCCCTCCCCTTTCCCACTCTGATGGCACAACCATCACTTCTTCCTCTGACAAAGCTAAACTCTTCGCTCAAACTTTTGCTAAAAACTCCACCTTGGATGATTCCGGTGCTATTCCTCCCTCTCCGCCCTCCTCTCTCTTACTTATGCCTAATATCCTAATCTCTTCTAAAGATGTACTTTCTACCCTCTCTGGGCTTAGCACTAATAAGGCGTACGGTCCGGACGGTGTTCCTCCTGTTGTTCTCAAAAACTGTGCTTCCGTGCGGACTCCCTGCCTAGGCAAACTCTTTCGTCTCTGTCTATCCTCTAACGTCTTCCCTTCATGCTGGAAGTTTGCTCACATTCAACCTGTCCCAAAGAAGGGTGACCGCTCTCAACCCTCCAACTATCGTCCAATTGCTCTTATCTCTTGTCTTTCTAAAGTTTTTGAAACTATTCTTGCTTCCAAATTTCTTAAGCATTTCTCTTCTCATAATCTGCTCTCAGATCGCCAGTATGGCTTCCTTAAGGGTCGCTCTACTGGTGATCTTCTTTCATATCTTACTAACTCTTGGTCATCCTCCTTTCGGGACTTCGGTGAGACTTTTTCTATTGCACTAGACATATCGAAAGCCTTCGATAGAGTCTGGCATAAATCTTTAATTTCTAAACTACCCTCCTTCGGTTTCTATCCCTCCATCTGTGCCTTTGTCTCTAATTTCCTTTCTGGCCGTTCCATAGCTGCGGTTGTGGACGGCCATTGTTCACTTCCTCACCCTATAAACTCCGGTTTTCCTCAGGGCTCTGTCCTATCTCCTATTCTCTTTCTAATTTTTATAAATGATCTCCTTAACTGTACCTTAATTCCCATCCATTCATACGCAGACGACTCAACCTTACACTACTCCATTAGTTTTTCAGAACGCCCCAGCCAGCAATCCCTCAACGACAAACGTAATGAAGCCATAGAACTCTTAAATTCTGATCTAAATACTATTTCCAATTGGGGCAGAGAAAACCTTGTTAACTTTAATGCTTCCAAAACCCAATTTCTCCATCTATCTACCCGTCAGGATCTCCCAGCGGACTATCCCTTATTCTTCAACAATACAAAAATCAACCCTTCATCTTCTCTCAATATTCTTGGTGTCTCTTTTTCTTCTGCTCTCATTTGGAAGGACCATATTACCAGTCTTGCTAAGGCAGCCTCCCAGAAGCTGGGTGTGCTCAACCGCCTTAGGGGGTTCTTTTCCCCTGCACAGCTTCTTGCTCTGTACAGGGGCATAGTGCACCCTTGTATTGAGTATTGTTCACATGTGTGGGGAGGTTCCTCTCACACCGCTCTCCTAGACAAAGTTGAAAGGAAGGCCTTTCGTATCATTAACTCCCGTCCACTCACCAACTCTCTGCAATCTCTCTGTCTCCGCCGCAATGTTGCATCTCTCTCGCTATTCTATCGCTACTATAATAATCAGTGTTCCTCAGAGCTATCCCAGTGCATACCACCTCCTTTACGTAGGGCACGTGGTACCCGTCTTGCAACTCAATCCCACCCCTACTCTGTGCAACTCTCCAACCCAAGAGTGAAACGTTACTCTCAAACTTTCTTCTACTCAACATCTGAGCTCTGGAACTCTCTCCCAGAATCAGTCTTTCCCTCTTCCTATGACTTAAATTGCTTCAAACTCTGTGTGTCCAGGCATTTTGGCTCGAACGTCCCTTGATTTTGGCCCTGTCACTCTTTCAACTATGGGGGAGGCACTCGCTATAGGCAGTTATGCCTTTTGCCTCCCTCAATCACATAGAAAAAAAAAAAAAAAAAAAAAAAACTAAACACATATTATACTTCACTATTATGCTAACTGTAATAGTACTACAACTAAACACATATTATACTTCACTATTATGCTAACTGTAATAGTACTACAACTAAACACATATTATACTTCACTATTATGCTAACTGTAATAGTACTACAACTAAACACATATTATACTTCACTATTATACTAACTGTAATAGTACTACAACTAAACACATATTATACTTCACTATTATACTAACTGTAATAGTACTACAACTAAACACATATTATACTTCACTATTATACTAACTGTAATAGTACTACAACTAAAAACATATTTGAGTTCCAAAACGTGTATGTAGTAATATTAAATCGAGATAATTATATGCTTGTATCAATCATAGTTTTATTTATATACAACATTCTTCATTCATCCTTTAGTACAAACTCAAGTACTCTAGGGAACGGTGTGGCGGAAGGAGTGCGAATATATGAAAATTTCAATTATGTACGATTAAGTACGACAGGTTGGGTAAGAGGTATCCTCACCAGGATTCGAACCCAAATATACCTGGAGTGAGTGGGTTCGAATCCTGGTGAGGATACCTCTTACCCAATATGAAAATTTATATATGTGTGTGTGTGTGTGTGTGCATGTGTTTGGGTGTGTGTGCGATAACGAATTAGTTCCACGCAATAATATTATGGAGCCTCCTACATACATAGTTTTCTTTAACTGATAGGTCAAAGAAAACGGGTCCACCGTTTTCGTTAAAGCTTAGTGGTCCGTGTCATAGAATTTTATAGGGAGACTTATGTGATCTTAATTTTCGTAAGCGTCATGTACACTCGGATGCCATAGTCTCTAGCCCACTCATAACTATTCGTGGATTTCACCTATTTATAATTTTGGAAGTATATATCTGGAGACGAATATATAGATATGATTTTCTATGCATCAACTGCAAAACTATATTTACTATTTATTGATAGGTAAGTTATATCCAAAAATTGATCCAGATAGTTACAATTGCATAAATTAAAACATAGATGGTCCACGAATTCTTATGTGTGGGCTAGAGCGTAGTATGGTATCCGACTGTACTTTTCGCCTTGTATTTATTCTACCTGCATTGCAATTAATGATTTGCCTATTTATGACAAATGGCAAATTGTAATTCTATAAAGATCAACGAATATGTGCCATTTACCTCGCACTGGACAGAAGAAATATAAGGCATAGGGAGGTTGAGCATGAGATCAGGAGAAAATAATTTAACTTAAGTGTTCACCCTTAATTTGACTGCTCTTCAACTACACTACCTAATACTATGCAACGTTCTGTATCATACTAGATGAATCTTAAGTTAATGGTTAGATCCCAAACTCCCATTACTATGGTCCCATCCAAGAAGGTCAGCCTCTCAGCAGGATCCACAATAAACGGCTATTAAGGGGGGGTCACCTGCTTTTGTTCTCAAGTTTTTCTCTCTTTCTCTGGCTTGTATCCATTCGACACCATTCAGCCTACTGTTTTAAGACGTTTATCGCCATCCAAGTGTCGATTACTTCCTGGCGAGCGATAGCGAGCCAGCATTGTATGAAGAAATCCGGCTTCGGAGACATCATTCTATCGAAAAATTTACAAATGTAGCCTGCTGTCAAAAATATTTAACAAAATATGCTGGCTCGCTATTGCTCGCCATTAAAAAAATCGATAAACGTCTTAAAACAGTAGGCTGAATGGGGCCGAATGGATGCAACCCAGAGAAAGAGGGAAAGAGAGAGAAAACAAACGGGGTGGGTCCCCTTAAGGCGGCTTAAGTGATATGGGAACTCATTGACCAAGGTAATTATATCGAAATAACATCACAACAACAAGATAAATGTCTTCACTATAACATCACAACAAGATAAATGTCTTCACTATAACATCACAACAACAAGATAAATGTCTTCACTATAACATCACAACAACAAGATAAATGTCTTCACTATAACATCACAACAACAAGATAAATGTCTTCACTATAAC
>JBAKBP010030359.1:0-25835 GCA_037953745.1 Lithodes maja | reverse complement strand
CTTTCGTCTCTGTCTATCCTCTAACGTCTTCCCTTCATGCTGGAAGTTTGCTCACATTCAACCTGTCCCAAAGAAGGGTGACCGCTCTCAACCCTCCAACTATCGTCCAATTGCTCTTATCTCTTGTCTTTCTAAAGTTTTTGAAACTATTCTTGCTTCCAAATTTCTTAAGCATTTCTCTTCTCATAATCTGCTCTCAGATCGCCAGTATGGTTTCCTTAAGGGTCGCTCTACTGGTGATCTTCTTTCATATCTTACTAACTCTTGGTCATCCTCCTTTCGGGACTTCGGTGAGACTTTTTCTATTGCACTAGACATATCGAAAGCCTTCGATAGAGTCTGGCATAAATCTTTAATTTCTAAACTACCCTCCTTCGGTTTCTATCCCTCCATCTGTGCCTTTGTCTCTAATTTCCTTTCCGGCCGTTCCATAGCTGCGGTTGTGGACGGCCATTGTTCACTTCCTCACCCTATAAACTCCGGTGTTCCTCAGGGCTCTGTCCTATCTCCTATTCTCTTTCTAATTTTTATAAATGATCTCCTTAACTGTACCTTAATTCCCATCCATTCATACGCAGACGACTCAACCTTACACTACTCCATTAGTTTTTCAGAACGCCCCAGCCAGCAATCCCTCAACGACAAACGTAATGAAGCCATAGAACTCTTAAATTCTGATCTAAATACTATTTCCAATTGGGGCAGAGAAAACCTTGTTAACTTTAATGCTTCCAAAACCCAATTTCTCCATCTATCTACCCGTCAGGATCTCCCAGCGGACTATCCCTTATTCTTCAACAATACAAAAATCAACCCTTCATCTTCTCTCAATATTCTTGGTGTCTCTTTTTCTTCTGCTCTCATTTGGAAGGACCATATTACCAGTCTTGCTAAGGCAGCCTCCCAGAAGCTGGGTGTGCTCAACCGCCTTAGGGGGTTCTTTTCCCCTGCACAGCTTCTTGCTCTGTACAGGGGCATAGTGCGCCCTTGTATTGAGTATTGTTCACATGTGTGGGGAGGCTCCTCTCACACCGCTCTCCTAGACAAAGTTGAAAGGAAGGCCTTTCGTATCATTAACTCCCGTCCACTCACCAACTCTCTGCAATCTCTCTCTCTCCGCCGCAATGTTGCATCTCTCTCGCTATTCTATCGCTACTATAATAATCAGTGTTCCTCAGAGCTATCCCAGTGCATACCACCTCCTTTACGTAGGGCACGTGGTACCCGTCTTGCAACTCAATCCCACCCCTACTCTGTGCAACTCTCCAACCCAAGAGTGAAACGTTACTCTCAAACTTTCTTCTACTCAACATCTGAGCTCTGGAACTCTCTCCCAGAATCAGTCTTTCCCTCTTCCTATGACTTAAATTGCTTCAAACTCCGTGTGTCCAGGCATTTTGGCTCGAACGTCCCTGATTTTGGCCCTGTCACTCTTTCAACTATGGGGGAGGCACTCGCTATAGGCAGTTATGCCTTTTGCCTCCCTCAATCACATAGAAAAAAAAAAAAAAAAAAAAAAAAAAAAAAATCACCGGTAACGTACAGGAACCCGGCAACACGACATAAAGGATAAATTGAGATAGTCTGTAGCTTTTAATTGGTAGACGTCCTTCCAAAGCTGAATAAAGTCGTCTCATGGTAGCCAAGATAAAGTGAAGAAGATGTAGTCGGTAAAGAAGGGGTTAATAGTCAAATTTACATACTATATTCTGTTTCTTTTCAACTGACGGTAAATTGCAAAGTTCCCATCAAGATTTCTCAGTTATTTTGAAGATTTTGTAGTGAAATGTAGTGCTAATTATATAAACTTGGTCTTATTATGATGCACAGACACAGTAGTTTCATATTTGTCCAACCTTAAGTATCGAGAAATTAGCTGCTCAGGGATTCACTTTATCGTCAGCTGAAAATAAACAGAGTATAGTTAATATGTTAATAATCCAAAACTAGCACATCATTGTAATCCCTTCTCATATAGTAATTTGCTCTTGGTATTTTGTCATTGTTTACTACCTAGTTGCTAAAGATTCTTTCTTCGGAAAATGAAGTAGTATATGTGTATGCTCTGGCACGTACCCCAATTATCCTTTTTTTTATGGGGGTGGCTGACTCGAGACAGAGCCCGAATAGGGACATCACAACACATCAGAAAAACAAAACAAAACATAAAATCTCACATCTAGGTCGGTTACTTGTTGGACCGTACACCCGGATACTACATCCTTCCCTTAAAATTATATCAGTGAGGTGACTATTCCATTGTTTTCACTAGTATGTGACTTCCTGCGGCCCACAATCTGTATTGGACGTGAAACAATCAGGTATGTATACCAACTCGAGACAGCTGCAGTACCGCCCGATAATGTCAGAGTATGTGACAGATAAAAATATTTTATAGTCACCGAGTTCATTGTATTAATAATATCAATGCTAAGATCCCTATTAGTCTACACATACATATTTCATAATAAAATAATATAAAATTGACATAATTTTATACATTTTTATCCTAAAATTGGTAGGGGTACATGGGTACCTATCAGAATGCCCAAGTGGTACAGAGGAACTAAAAGGTTGGGAACCCCTGCGAGTCTACTGCTACCATACTTTACCTTGTGTGTCTCTACATTGGAGGGGTTGTTTTGTTTGGTGGAGTGGGGTAGTAATTGGGGTTGTAAGCATTAGTAGGGTTATAGGACATCAGGTGGTGGGTGTTTTGTTTGGTGGAGTGGGGTAGTAATTGGGGTTGTAGGCATTAGTAGGGTTATAGGACATCAGGTGGTGGGTGTTTTGTTTGGTGGAGTGGGGTAGTAATTGGGGTTGTAGGCATTAGTAGGGTTATAGGACATCAGGTGGTGGGTGTTTTGTTTGGTGGAGTGGGGTAGTAATTGGGGTTGTAGGCATTAGTAGGGTTATAGGACATCAGGTGGTGGGTGTTTTGTTTGGTGGAGTGGGGTAGTAATTGGGGTTGTAGGCATTAGTAGGGTTATAGGACATCAGGTGGTGGGTGTTTTGTTTGGTGGAGTGGGGTAGTAATTGGGGTTGTAGGCATTAGTAGGGTTACAGGACATCAGGTGGTGGGTGTTTTGTTTGGTGGAGTGGGGTAGTAATTGGGGTTGTAGGCATTAGTAGGGTTATAGGACATCAGGTGGTGGGTGTTTTTGGATGCGGTGGTACTCTGATTAAATTAACATTTCACCTAGAGTCATAGATCAATACCAATTAAACCTCACTTTTATTTCACGTTAGCTCTCCTCCCACGGCCGACTTGCCCCCGTGTTGTCTGACTCAGCAGCGGTGGTAAAGTGCTGACCCAGCTGTCCTTAAGTGGTTGCAGGACTGACTGACCTGCTTCAATCTGGGAAGGAGAGATTAATTGGTGGTGGAGGAGGTGGATGTATGTGTGAGGTTGAACTGGTGGTATAGACTGCTGGAGGAGTGTGTGCGTGTGTCTGTGTGTGTGTGTGGGGGGGGGGGGGTAATGATGGTGGTGATTGTTATAGATGAAATAATCAAGATGATGGTAATGCGGAAGCAACAATAAATGGCTTTCATCATGACACTAATAAGTATTACAGTGTAACATGAGCCGCTCAAGTATGCCCACAGACATATCATGTGGGGGAATGTTCTCCCGTGTGAATGATAAGAAATACAAAAATGAGAGTAGAATACTGCAGCTAAGGAATATAGTATTATATTCCTGCACCTGTAACCTCACAAAGTCAGAGTAAACACACAAGAAACGTAGATCTCTCAATAAT
Organism: Lithodes maja; assembly: GCA_037953745.1. Classification (NCBI taxonomy): domain Eukaryota; kingdom Metazoa; phylum Arthropoda; class Malacostraca; order Decapoda; family Lithodidae; genus Lithodes; species Lithodes maja. The sequence goes on along the minus strand of JBAKBP010030359.1, from coordinate 22,071 downwards.
TATGTGATCCTTGTGGGTTATTAATCGTCTGTACAATCCACAACTATAGCTTGTTTGTTTAGTAATTTATTAGCTATAAATTCTCACCCTTCCACATTTATTTTGTTTAATGTGCACTCGTTTCTGAAATACTTAGTGTCGCAGATAAGACAATGGCTTCCTAGATAATTCCCCGAGAAAAAGAAGAATTATGACCTCTAAGCAAATATTCTCATGACTATTAAGATAGTGTAGCGAATTACCTACGGTACCGGGACCTTGTAAACGTAATGACCATTGGAGTTGTAATCACTGCTAACGTATATGAACCGGGCAACACAGTAAGTGAAGATAATGCTATACTGATAATGAAAACGTTTTAAATAAGTTACAACCTCTTTCTGGTGCCAGATGATGACATCATTGTCTGACATAAAGTGTGTCTCTAGTTGTGTGGGGGTTTGTTTTGGTGGTGTTGGTGTATGAGAGAGAGAGAGAGAGAGAGAGAGAGAGAGAGAGAGAGAGAGAGAGAGAGAGAGAGAGAGAGAGAGACCAGGTGGTAGTAACTATTATAGTGTATGACGCCTCTTGTTCGTTAACCATGCAAAGTTGGTGGCTTAAAGCGAAGGTGATGTTTAGTTCAACGGTGTGCGTGTGTGATTTTGTTTCATTTTCTATTGTTGTGTCTGTGTATGATGGAGACAAAAGGCAAAGTTGACTGCAACAAGTGGCTCCCTCAAAGTTGAAAAGAGTGAGAAAGCCTAATTATATATATATATATATATATATATATATATATATATATATATATATATATATATATACTGTATATACGGTATATACAGTATATATTATAATGTTCCTTTTTTATTTTTGGTGTACAGTATTGGAAAGAAGAGTGGTGTGCTTCTTTAGTGTAATCAAATGGATAGGAGGAGGAGGTGTTTGTGGGAGCAAGCTGGATTATTCTCTGTGTAGGTTAGACACAATCAGAAACAGTGAGGGATGCTATACAAATGAAAGAGGAGTTCCAGCAACTCCTTATCTGTCACATGCCTATGAGTCCTCCCCTGGGTATTGACCTGCTTGACTGGTGTGGACTGGTGTGGACATGCCTATGAGTCCTCCCCTGGGTATTGACCTGCTTGACTGGTGTGGACTAATATTGTTGGGGTCAATGGTTACAAATATGATATGTCTTGGTTTATGTGTAAAGGTAGATTGAACTCACAGTTTCAGTGTACACACACGTTTAAAGTACGATATTTTAAAGCTGAAGTATGACTAAGCTTTGTGCCAGGTAAAACAAAACAGAGTATAGGTAACAGGATCCATTGTATGGATGCGGGAACGTGTTATATATTTATAAAGTGGCCTAAAACTAGCTAATTATGGAAGCTTAAAGTGATGAAGCTATAGGTTATGTCATTGAGCTGTACAGAACCAGAGTCAAACATTTACCAAGTCAAGCCAAACTTAGAATAAGTTAAAACAACAAACATATTCAAGCCACCCCAACTTTGGACGTTAAGTGGAGGCGAGTCAAACTGACTAAAATATGATTTACTGCCAAAGAGAGGAAATTGGTAGAGAGTGAAGGAAGGAAGAACAGGCGGAATAAGGAATAATAGGAGGAGGCAGAGTAGAAGGAGAGAAAGAATAATGAGAGGAGAAGGAGAAAAAGGAAAACAAAAGGAAGTAACTAAGAATGTAAGGAAGGATGGAACAAGAGGTAGTGATGGAGGAGGGAAAGAAGGACTGCTAGTAGTAGTAGTAGTAGTAGTAGATGCTTGTGAAATTTAATATGTGTACAATGTTAAATATATGGTAGTGGTGGTGGTGATGGTGGAGGTGGTGATGGTAGTAGTAGTAACATGAAATGTATGAAAAATATTAAATAAAAAAAAAGTAGTAGTAGTAGGAGTTACAGTCTGTGCAGCAAGTGTACCCCTTGGGAAATAGTGGGAAAGGTCAATGTTTATCTGTCTGTCTGGTGGTAGTAGAATGGTAGACTTATGGTGGTGTGTGTGTGGGGTGGGGTGGGGGGGGGGGGGAGAGAGAGAGAGAGAGAGAGAGAGAGAGAGAGAGAGAGAGAGAGAGAGAGAAGAAGAATTAAACGTTCAATACATGCAATTTAACTTAGCGAGGCAGTATATCTTCAAGATCTAGGAAGTTTTCCTTACTGGTGGTCAAGTGGTGAGCACGCTCGCGTGTGAATCTGAAAGACCCGGGATCGAATCCCTGCCACGGCGGACATTTAGTGGGTGCGGTAGTACGTCCTAGCATGTTTCACATGCTTGCACCCAGTGAGGGGACATCCTGACGACGTATACAGACAAAACACACATAACAAAGCCACTCCAACACCTTCCTCTCTCTCCAACACCCCTTCTCCCCTCTCAACACTCTTCTCTGAGCTATTGCCGATAAAAATGGCATGTTCAGTCCTGTATAGAATCGTAAGATTCAGAGTCGTAAAGATTCCAGGACGAGCTCATCAGCGGCGGATCCCCAGATCGACCGTGGTGATTGTCACCTAAACATCTACAAAACAAACAAAACATTACTATAGCTATAACATATGAACTAAACATTACTATAGCTATAACATATGAACTAAACATTACTATAGCTATAACATATGAACTAAACATTACTATAGCTATAACATAGCTATGGTCTTTGTGAGTTCACTGCTCAATAGGTGGCATTCTGAGAGTGAGGGTCTGAGTCTGGAGGGTGAGACGGTGAAGCACTTGAGCGAAGCAACCAGCCGCTTCAGAGATGGAGCTGCTTTGAGCCATGATGGATGCTTCACATGTCTCACTCCCCAGGCTGGAACAAGACCTCACGGGCTTCACCGTGTTGAGCGGTGGAATGTACAGGCTCTCAGCCTATGCCCGAGAGGGAGTAGTTGGAATATAGAAAAAAAAAAAAAAAAAAATATGAACTAAACATTACTATAGCTATAACATATGAACTAAACATTACTATAGCTATAACATATGAACTAAACATTACTATAGCTATAACATATGAACTAAACATTACTATAGCTATAACATATGAACTAAACATTACTATAGCTATAACATATGAACTAAACATTACTATAGCTATAACATATGAACTAAACATTACTATAGCTATAACATATGAACTAAACATTACTATAGCTATAACATATGAACTAAACATTAATATAGCTATAACACATGAACTAAACATTACTATAGCTATAACATATGAACTAAACATTACTATAGCTATAACATATGAACTAAACATTACTATAGCTATAACATATGAACTAAACATTACTATAGCTATAACATATGAACTAAACATTACTATAGCTATAACATATGAACTAAACATTACTATAGCTATAACATATGAACTAAACATTACTATAGCTATAACATATGAACTAAACATTACTATAGCTATAACATATGAACTAAACATTACTATAGCACAATACCTTTAACTATTAATGACACACGTAGAGTAAATATAAAATATTAACTAACATTATTTTTAAACTTAATAATATGATGCAGTATTACACATAATTCAACCCATTAACCTATTTATTACGAATATTAGAGAAGACAATTGAGGGCGAGACAGAACAAGACAAGGAAAGATAAAAACAGTGAGAGAGAGAGAGAGAGAGAGAGAGAGAGAGAGAGAGAGAGAGAGAGAGAGAGAGAGAGAGAGAGAGAGAGAGAGCTTGTTGGGTAATTTTGTAAACCTAAACAAATATTAGTTTATGTTTGTGTATGTTGTTTGTAGAGCACACAGTCAATGTTGGTTAATGACATGTTTATGTGGGGCTGGTGTATCAAAGGAAAAGCCTCGGTAATTATAACCCTGTCTGGAACTAGGACAACAATGTCAGGCATCTTGATATATTGGCGGGTTTTGTCAGATTAACATTTTTGTTTTGTTTTTACACTGGCATATCTATTCAACTTTCTATCTACTTGACTTTACATAGCATTATACAGTACATTAGACATGGTTTTATCTACTTGACTTTACATAGCATTATACAGTACATTAAACATTGTTTTTTCTACTTGACTTTACATAGCATTATACAGTACATTAGACATTGTTTTATCTACTTGACTTTACATAGCATTATACAGTACATTAAACATTGTTTTATCTACTTGACTTTACATAGCATTATACAGTACATTAGACATTGTTTTATCTACTTGACTTTACATAGCATTATACAGTACATTAGACATTGTTTTATCTACTTGACTTTACATAGCATTATACAGTACATTAGACATTGTTTTATCTACTTGACTTTACATAGCATTATACAGTACATTAGACATTGTTTTATCTACTTGACTTTACATAGCATTATACAGTACATTAGACATTGTTTTATCTACTTGACTTTACATAGCATTATACAGTACATTAGACATTGTTTTATCTACTTGACTTTACATAGCATTATACAGTACATTAGACAGTTTTATCTACTTGACTTTACATAGCATTATACAGTACATTAGACATTGTTTTATCTACTTGACTTTACATAGCATTATACAGTACATTAAACATTGTTTTATCTACTTGACTTTACATAGCATTATACAGTACATTAGACATTGTTTTATCTACTTGACTTTACATAGCATTATACAGTACATTATACATTGTTTTATCTACTTGACTTTACATAGCATTATACAGTACATTAGACATTGTTTTATCTACTTGACTTTACATAGCATTATACAGTACATTAGACATTGTTTTATCTACTTGACTTTACATAGCATTATACAGTACATTAGACATTGTTTTATCTACTTGACTTTACATAGCATTATACAGTACATTAGACATTGTTTTATCTACTTGACTTTACATAGCATTATACAGTACATTAGACATTGTTTTATCTACTTGACTTTACATAGCATTATACAGTACATTAGACATTGTTTTATCTACTTGACTTTACATAGCATTATACAGTACATTAGACATTGTTTTATCTACTTGACTTTACATAGCATTATACAGTACATTAGACATTGTTTTATCTACTTGACTTTACATAGCATTATACAGTACATTAAACATTGTTTTATCTACTTGACTTTACATAGCATTATACAGTACATTAGACATTGTTTTATCTACTTGACTTTACATAGCATTATACAGTACATTAGACATTGTTTTGGCTTCAGGTTATTAAATTTCTCCCTTTTGTTTTATCTATGCATTGTGTTATTTCCTTGACTTTATGTTCATTATTTTGTTATTCCCTTGACTATATTGTTCATTATTTTGTTATTCCCTTGACTTTATTGTTAATTATTTTGTTATTCCCTTGACTTTATGTTCATTATTTTGTTATTCCCTTGACTTTATTGTTCATTTTGTTATTCCCTTGACTTTATTGTTAATTATTTTGTTATTCCCTTGACTTTATGTTCATTATTTTGTTATTCCCTTGACTTTATTGTTCATTTTGTTATTCCCTTGACTTTATTGTTAATTATTTTGTTATTCCCTTGACTTTATTGTTCATTATTTTGTTATTCCCTTGACTTTATTGTTCATTATTTTGTTATTCCCTTGACTTTATTGTTCATTATTCAGACTTCACTAAAGTTTGTCTTGATATTATTTATACATTAATAGGCCTTAACGCACTGAGGCTTGTTGCATTTTTTTTATTTTTTATTTTTGTTCTATGTGATTGAGGGAGGCAAAAGGCATAACTGCCTATAGCGAGTGCCTCCCCCATAGTTGAACGAGTGACAAGGCCAAAATCAAGGGACATTCGAGCCAAAATACCTGGACACACGGAGTTTGAAGCAATTTAAGTCATAGGAAGAGGGAAAGACTGATTCTGGGAGAGAGTTCCAGAGCTCAGCTGTTGAGTAGAAGAAAGTTTGAGAGTAACGTTTCACTCTTGGGTTGGAGAGTTGCACAGAGTAGGGATGGGATTGAGTTGCAAGACGGGTACCACGTGCCCTATGTAAAGGAGGTGGTATGCACTGGGATAGCTCTGAGGAACACTGATTATTATAGTAGCGATAGAATAGCGAGAGAGATGCAACATTGCGGCGGAGAGAGAGAGATTGCAGAGAGTTGGTGAGTGGACGGGAGTTAATGATACGAAAGGCCTTCCTTTCAACTTTGTCTAGGAGAGCGGTGTGAGAGGAACCTCCCCACACATGTGAACAATACTCAATACAAAGGCGCACTATGCCCCTGTACAGAGCAAGAAGCTGTGCAGGGGAAAAGAACCCCCTAAGGTGGTTGAGCACACCCAGCTTCTGGGAGGCTGCCTTAGCAAGACTGGTAATATGGTCCTTCCAAATGAGAGCAGAAGAAAAAGAGACACCAAAAATATTGAGAGAAGATGAAGGGTTGATTTTTGTATTGTTGAAGAATAAGGGATAGTCCGCTGGGAGATCCTGACGGGTAGACAGATGGAGAAATTGGGTTTTGGAAGCATTAAAGTTAACAAAGTTTTCTCTGCCCCAATTGGAAATAGTATTTAGATCAGAATTTAAGAGTTCTATGGCTTCATTATGTTTGTCGTTTGTCGTTGAGGGATTGCTGGCTGGGGCGTTCTGAAAAACTAATGGAGTAGTGTAAGGTTGAGTCGTCTGCGTATGAATGGATGGGAATTAAGATACAGTTAAGGAGATCATTTATAAAAATTAGAAAGAGAATAGGAGATAGGACAGAGTCCTGAGGAACACCGGAGTTTATAGGGTGAGGAAGTGAACAATGGCCATCCACAACCGCGGCTATGGAACGGCCGGAAAGGAAATTAGAGACAAAGGCACAGATGGAGGGATAGAAACCGAAGGAGGGTAGTTTAGAAATTAAAGATTTATGCCAGACTCTATCGAAGGCTTTCGATATGTCTAGTGCAATAGAAAAAGTCTCACCGAAGTCCCGAAAGGAGGATGACCAAGAGTTAGTAAGATATGAAAGAAGATCACCAGTAGAGCGACCCTTAAGGAAGCCAAACTGGCGATCTGAGAGCAGATTATGAGAAGAGAAATGCTTAAAAAATTTGGAAGCAAGAATAGTTTCAAAAACTTTAGAAAGACAAGAGATGAGAACAATTGGATGATAGTTGGAGGGTTGAGAGCGGTCACCCTTCTTTGGGACAGGTTGAATGTGAGCAAACTTCCAGCATGAAGGGAAGACGTTAGAGGATAGACAGAGACGAAAGAGTTTGCCTAGGCAGGGAGTCAGCACGGAAGCACAGTTGTTGAGAACAACAGGAGGAACACCGGTAGTAAAATTATTCCATACACAATATTATAAGTAACCCTAATCCCTATCTATTACTATTTACAGCTGTTAGTCACCTTTGACTTGCTTTAAACATCTTGACTTCATTTACAACTTGATGTATTCTTTACTTCCTTTATACATACATTTACAACTTGATGTATTCTTTACTTCCTTTATACATACATTTACAACTTGATGTATTCTTTACTTCCTTTATACATACATTTACAATTTGATGTATTCTTTACTTCCTTTATACATACATTTACAACTTGATGTATTCTTTACTTCCTTTATACATACATTTACAACTTGATGTATTCTTTACTTCCTTTATACATACATTTACAACTTGATGTATTCTTTACTTCCTTTATACATACATTTACAACTTGATGTATTCTTTACTTCCTTTATACATACATTTACAACTTGATGTATTCTTTACTTCCTTTATACATACATTTACAACTTGATGTATTCTTTACTTCCTTTATACATACATTTACAACTTGATGTATTCTTTACTTCCTTTATACATACATTTACAACTTGATGTATTCTTTACTTCCTTTATACATACATTTACAACTTGATGTATTCTTTACTTCCTTTATACATACATTTACAACTTGATGTATTCTTTACTTTCTTTATACATACATTTACAACTTGATGTATTCTTTACTTCCTTTATACATACATTTACAACTTGATGTATTCTTTACTTCCTTTATACATACATTTACAACTTGATGTAGTCTTTACTTCCTTTATACATACATTTACAACTTGATGTAGTCTTTACTTCCTTTATACATACATTTACAACTTGATGTATTCTTTACTTCCTTTATACATACATTTACTATATTAATACTTTCAATATCTCCCATGCTGTATGTAGATATTAAACTAACCGTATCTTAAGGGGAGGTATTTAGTTTGTTCCCTAGACCTCCATTAAGCTTAAAATTACACCCTCTTGAGTCTCTTTCAAGATAAATTTGTACATTTTTCGGTAGAAAAATGTCCCGGCCAAAGGCCGGTTCCTCTTAAATTACAGGCTCGCTATCGCTCGCCAGGATAAAATCGACACCTGAATTGCACGAAAGGTCTTAATATGGGGTGAAAGTTCTTAAAATCGCTAAACTAATGGGGCAAACGTTTTATAATATCCAAAGCAATGGGGCTAAACATGGGGGAGAAAGGGGTCAAGAAAAAAATCTCTCAAGTGGAGATCTCCCCTTAATACACGATACATTTGTCATAACTATCATTATAGATATTGCCATTTGTATATGTAAGTTTTATAGTAAACATCCAATTTGAGTACCTGTCTGGCAAAATCGAAATAGACACCACTCTCTTAAGGGGAGGGGGGGGGGGGGGGGGGGGTGACCTGCTTTTTGTTATTGCTGTCCTTTTCTCTCTTTCTCTGGCTTGTATCATTCGGCCCCATTCCAGCCAACTATTTTAAGACGTTTATCCCCATCTAGGTGTCTGATTTCTTTCTGGCGAGCGATAGCGAGCCAGCATTATATGAAGAAATCTGGCTTCGCCGGAGACATTTTTCTATCGAAAAATTTAGCCTGCTGTCAAACAAAATAAAAAAATATGCTGGCCTTGCTACCGCTCACCAGTAAAAAATTGACACCTGGATGGGGATAAACGTCTTAAAACAGTAGGCTGAATGGGGCCAAATGGATACAAGCCAGATAAAGGTAGAAAAGGACAGAACAAAAACAGGTCACCCCCCCTTAACCCACTTTGTCACCCGTTCTTTCCTTTACTTAATCTAATCAAGTGTAATCTAATCTAAAGTAGGAAATGTTGTCCATACTGATCCCTGTCTGCCTATAAGCCTAGTATTATTGGGTCACATAACAACAGTTGATATTATCTCACAATACCACTTTGTGAAGATTAAAACTCATGTGTTCAAATATTGTTTTTATTTTGTATTTTAAAACTATATTTTCAATTGAATGAACGAGTACTTTTATTTAATAGACAAACATTAAACAACATCGTTAGACAAAAATATGAAGAGAATTAGTACAGAAAATATGCAAATAATGGTATAAATCTATTTTATCTCTGTAGACAAGCGTAGGTCACAAAGGTAAATAAATTCACAGAAGTAGTAACGTAATACTTACATATATTACAGCCATACTGTTAATTAAGATCAAGTAGAGTCAAACATAATTGTAGGACAAATAATTATATTAGCCTAGAATATTAAATCAAATTATTTTGTCAAAATGAAAGATAGGCTAGTTAAATATACATCGACAGAAATTATGATCAATAAACTCATTTAGGCCGCAATATAGCAAATATTAAGTACAAGGCAAAATTATTACAGACAATATAACACAAAAGAGATATAGTATATTACAAAACTTCAAGGTAAAATATATGAAGTAATTGTATTATAAACTATACTAAAGATAATCTATTTATTCAAGATTAAATAAGCCAGATATTTAAATGAAGTAATGAAATATTAATATACGAAAGGAAGGATATAGAGGAAGGAGGATTATAACAAGGAGGTGGGGGGGGGGAGGGGGGGGGGTCAATAAATCCATAAAGCCGGTGACTTTAATAGTTTTTACCCCGATAGACAAAAACAATATATCCACGATACTCGGGTAAAATAATAGACAGAGCTAATCAGTGTTGTGAGGGTGGGAGTTGTGGCGGTTGTGGTTATGGCTGTGATGATAAACCTAAGTTGTGGTTTTGGTAGTTATGGTCTTCGTGGTAGTTTTTTTTTTTTTTTTTTTCTTTTTTAATATTAGTTTAACCAGACCACTGAGCTCTACAAAAGAACTCTCATAGGGCTGGCCCGAAGGATTCGATCATGATATATCACTAAACGAGTCAAGATAGATCGGGAAGGGCAGTAGGGGAACAAATTGAGGAAGGTGAAGACACGCAGACATTTCTCGCCATTTCACCAGTTCAGCCGGACCACATGAGCTCCACATCAGAGCTCTCATAGGGCAGGGCCGAAGGATGAGGCAAGAACTGCTACACCGCAACACCAACCAAGAAGTGATCAGGGCGAAGAATGAAAGATCAGGTCGAAGGTAGAAAAAATCACATCGAGAAGCAAAAAATGCATTACCGAAGGGAATCAGTCAGTCCGGCCACATCAGCAACCAAAGAGACAACTCAGGCCAGGAGTCTGCTACCTAGCCAGGCCAGGGAGACATGAGATATAGGCTACCCGAGGACAGCCAAATGGGACAGAGTAAGAATAGAAGGGGAAAATCATAGAATGAGGAATGAATGAAAAACTACTCAAAATTAGTCAAGCTGAGGACGAAAGCTCGAGGGGAGATAGGAAGGGTAAGTACCACAACCATCCCCCATCAAACTCCAGTCGCCGGCCCCGAAGCCCCCCAACCGCGTCAAGGAGAGTAGTATCAGGGGGGAATGGTTGTTGTGGTCGTTATAGTTGTTGTGGGTATGGAATTGGTGGATATGGTAGCATTGGTGGTGATGGTTGTGTTTGGTGGTCTGTTGTCAGTTTTAATGGTTGTGATTGTGGTCTGTAGTAGTCTTGTTTCTGGTTGTGGATGTTGTTATATTGGTATTTGTGGTTGCCGTACTTGTTTGTAGTGCTTATGGTAGTTGAGTTGTTCATTGCTATTGTAATGATAGTGATGGCTGTGATTGTGGTTATTGGTGGTTGTGGAAGTTGTTTTAGTGGTGGTTGTGGTTAACTTAGTGATTTGGTTTTGGTGGTTGTGGTAATGGTAGTTGTGAAGAAGGTTGTGGTAGTTGCGTATATTGATTGTGGTGGTTTTAGTAGAGTAATATATAACAATTAATGATTCAGTATATGTCTTATTTATCATATCTTACCATCCTGAACATTTTCTCATTCTGGTGTCATTGTTTCCCCTTGGTCAGCAGTTTTCCTCTCTCAGTTACACTCCAGTTTTTGCCTGAATTATCTGGTTATCTAATGATGTCAATTACTCCTGGCCATCCTCCCTAATTGTTACGTGTATGTCTGCTGTCTACAGTTGGTTCCTTATCTATATAGTGAGTCTTCTCTCTCTCTCTCTCTCTCTCTCTCTCTCTCTCTCTCTCTCTCTCTCTCTCTCTCTCTCTCTCTCTCTGTATCAGTTTGTCTTTAAATAGTGTACTTGTATGTAATATAAACACATTTTTAAACTGCTTATTACAGAATGTTATACCATAATGTTATTTGTCCCTGTCATAGATGTGATATGTGACCACCACTTGTGTCTCCTGATAACACACCTGGCCAACATTGTCACACAACCATCACTTTATCTCAGCTCATTTACCATCATTTTTACCTTGATAATCTGTCAAAGTCGCCGAGTGACAGAGAGGGCTCTGTGGAGGGCCGACAGGAAGTTACCAGGGGAGTACAAAGGAGTACAAAGGAGTATAAAGGAAATCAAGCAACAACAGGTCTAGTGGCCCTTCTAGGCTGCTTGTCCTCCAAAACACTGAGGATCAAGTGTCCAAACAGTGGTTTAGAGTGGGTAAGGGAACATTGGAAAGGGAACTACTTCCCTGGAACTAATGTCCGTGGCAGGATTAGGAAGTTAGTAGGGGACAGATGGGTTAGTAACTGATGGGAGGATAAAATAAAGTTATTCATTTACAAACGCAGTCAGTCGCGGGTTTGATGCGAGATATTTGTCCGAAGTTTAAATGAATCAACGGTGCTGCAGTCTATGACATCTCGGGGAAGCCCATTCCATAAGTTGACAACTCGATTGAAGAAGAAATTCTTAGCTTCGTGTGAGTTAAAGATTTACCAATAATTTTGCAACCGTTTCCCCACGTGTAATTAGATTGGTCGATAGTGAAGTACTTACTACAGTTCATATTGTCGATGCCTTTGATGATTTTGAACACTTGAATTAAGTCGCCTCTTAATCTGCGCTGGGTTAAAGGAAATAGATTTAATTCTCTAAGACGCTCCTCGTATGGTTTGTTCTTTAGGCTAGGTATAATTTTGGTAACTCTACATTGAACTCGTTCTATTCTTTTTGGTAATAAGGGCACCAGGATTGAACGCAGTATTCCAGAAGAGGGCAGACTAAGGAATTGTAAAGGGTTAGGATAACGTCTTTGGATTTATGCTCAAATGACCTGCCTATATAGCCAATTATTTTGTTTGCCTTCTTAACAACTTCTGAACATTGTTGGCTCGGTTTTAGGTTACTCGATATTGTTACTCCCAGATCGGTTTCTCTGTTTACATTCTTAAGCTGAGTGCCATTCATTAAATAGTTTGCTTTCTCATTTTGGTATCCGATATGTAGTACTTTACATTTATCCGCATTGAAACTCATTTGCCAAATTTGGGCCCAACATGACAACTTATCTAGATTGTGTTGCATATCGTCAACTTGTTCTTTTGAGAGTACGCTATTTGCAATTTTTGTATCGTCAGCAAATTTTGAGATTGTACAGGTGAGACCCTCATCTATGTCGTTGATGTAAATTAGAAAGAGAATTGGTCCTAGTACCGATCCCTGGGGTACCCCGCTACTTACATTGGTCCATTTAGATGCCTTATCGTTTATGACTACTCTTTGCTTTCTGTCGCTGAGCCAATTTTCTATCCATTTCAACACACCATCTTGTATTCCATGCGCTTTTAGTTTTAGCAGTAAACGTTTGTGGGGAACTTTGTCAAAGGCCTTTTGAAAATCAAGGTATATAATATCTACAGCTTTACTCTCATCGTAGAGGTTGAGGATATCGTGGAAGAAGTCTAAGAGGTTTGTTAAACAGGAACGTTTTTTACGAAAGCCGTGTTGAGTATCTTTAAGTATGTTATTTTTCCTCTAAGTGATTTACGAGTCTGTCTCTTATGAGTGTTTCTAACATTTTACATACAACTGAGGTTAAGCTAATTGGACGATAGTTACTGGGTAGGGATTTGCTGCCTTTTTTGAATATCGGTGTTACGTTGGCTAGCTTCCACTGATCAGGCATATTTCCAGACTGCAAGGATTTATTAAATAGCAATGTCAGTGGTTTGGAGAGCTCATCCTTAGCTTCCTTTAGGACTCTAAGTGAGATTTTATCAGGTCCAGACGTTTTATTTACCTTGAGTTTATCTGAACAATTCAATACTTCTCTCTCTGTAACGGTGATATTGCTTAGAACATCTGAATTATCAATCTGAATCGGCGATGGTGTAGGGATATCACTGACGTCTTCCGTTGTAAAAACTGATGCAAAGAAGGTATTGAGGGCATTACTCATTTGTACTTCGTCTTTGGTGTATTCTCCATTTTCATCGACTAACGGTCCAACAGTTGAAGTAACTACTTTTTTCTTTCTGATATAACTATAGAATTCTTTCGGGTTTGTTTTACTTTGATTCGCGACATGTAACTCCAGGGTCTTTTTACTTTGCTTAATTAACTTTTTGGCTTTGCGTCGTAGCTCTACAAATTTCACCCGTTCTTCGTAATTTTGTAAGGATTTTAATCTATCATTAGCAAACTTTTTAGCAAGCAGACAGTTTGAAATATCTTTATTCCACCATTTGGGCTTATTATTAAGGCCTGGACGCCGTATTTTCGATGGTATGCAGTCCTGCACTGCTTTTAGGTAAGTGGTTTCAAATAATTCCCAAGATGTATTTATGTCGTTATTGTTAATTAAAAAGCTCCAGTCAGTTTCTTTAAACATAGCTCTAAGTTTATGAAAGTTTGCTTTCTTGAAATTAGGGACTTTTTCGATGCTGCTATTTGGTTCGTTACTAGTAAACTTTAAAGTGAAAGTTATTGTACGATGGTCGCTGTTACTGAATTCATCACCAACATTCAAATTCTCTATTAATTTGAATTGACACACGTGGTCTGTCGTCTAACATCTACTTTCAGTCTAGATTCATAGACTATTTCAAAATATTACTAACATGTTGCCAGATTGAAGTTACCGATAAAAGTAGTGTGCCAAATCCGATAACAGTAAATATTTAATAATGTTAACTCGAAATGGTAGAATTGGCAATACAATTATGTACGGTCATTTAGGCTAAGAGATCTTTTTGTTTTCTACTTATGCCCTGAAAATTCATATAGTTGTGTGTGTGTGTGTGTGTGTGTATGTGTGTGTGAGAGAGAGAGAGAGAGAAAGAGAGAGAAAAAAGACCCTATTGGTGTGTGAGTGTACCGGTATGTCTGTGTGTGCGTTTTAACCAGGATATTTCAAAATTATTCAACGATATAAACTTTGAGGGACAAGCTTTATCGTGGAGTGTAATTCATGAGGGAGTTGGTGTATTTTGATTTGGCTGTGACATTAATTGACAAATTTAATACTGGAGCTAAATTAATAGAAACGTTGCCAGTGGAACCAGTGGTGCTAGTGGTACTTGTGGAATCAGTGGTACAAGTGATACCAGTGGTTCCAGTCGAGGGTGCAACAGCCATTTAGTTAACACAAAATTAACCTAGAACAAACACGCGCTATTTTTACTAAACACATTCTGGGACCACGAATATTACAAAACTATTTTACATTTTTACTTTAACCAATTATAGGCCTTTAGGGCAAGTGATCACATTTGTTCATGCGAGGGATACAAAATTTCCCCCACAAAGAATTACAGTTTAATTACATATTCCTCTGTTTGGTCTCTTGATCTTTAATTAATGATCATTATTATTCTTGGTATGAATACACTGCTACAGCAAGACAAAGTTAATATTAGTTTTTGTTATAATAACTAGGATATCCAGAGTAATCCAGCGCACTAGCAATTACACTATCAAGACAGTTGTAACAGGAATGGTAACTTAATGCTTGTTTAATATCTGCTAATAGAAACTTATTGGTCATTGCCTGGATGATCATGTGTGTTCATTGTTTGTTGTTGCCTGTCAGTTAGTAAAACATAGGATGGTTCGACCAATGTGATAGACAGAGACAGACAGACAAAAACAGATGATAATGAACCGACAGAATCCCTTGATAACATCTGTAACGCGGGTTGAACACTGATAACATAATCATTGTAAGGTGACAGACAGGACAACAGGTAAGATGATAACAGTGATCCCATAACGACTCTGGTGATAACCTTATCACTGATAGTAACCCAAGATGTTGAGGGAATGTGTTGTAAATAAAGAGTTGTACAAGCCATGTTTACGGAAATATATACATATTGGTACTGAAATTAAAGCTTTTGTAAGAAACTTGGGCCACCTCCTATAATCTACTACTAGACTACTTGCCTATACCAATGTCAAATACTTATGTAAATTACATCGATAACAATTATTGTGCACAAGAGGCTGATAAAACATGGTAGATTATTCAGAAGGAAATAATATTTGTTGTAAACTGGTAGTATTTCTACCTCTTCTTTGCAGAACTTTGCTGAAATGAAAACAACAATAGCAATGGGACATTAAAACCAAATTGTCGCTTAATATCAGGGCTCCAGCGGTACAGAGAGAGAGAGAGAGAGAACGCTAGAGTGCATTGATTTTTTTTTTCTGTTTTGCCTTTGTGGCTTTTCTGCGTGCGTGTGTGTGTGTGTGCGCATATGTTTATGCCTATAATCTTGTAGGTATGTGTGTGTGTAGTGTATTATACCTGAATATGTGTGTGTGTAGTGTATTATACCTGAATATGTGTGTGTGTAGTGTATTATACCTGAATATAACGTACCGGTATGTGGTTGATTGGGTATTAATATGTATAATTGTATATGGATATATGCTTGTGTGTGCGTTCGTCCATGCTCGTATGATATGTCTACATGTGTGTTCCTCCTTTTCAGTCCATGTTTTATGTTTACCCATTTCTTTCGTTTCTCTCACTTTTATCTCTTCTCTTTTATTCACATTTTTATCCTGACTCTTTCTTTCATCTCTGACAGTCATTCAGATTCTTTCTCTTCATCTCTTCCGACTTTTGTGCTCAACTGTTCTTTTCTCTCTCTTTCGTCTATTTTCCCTCTGGCTTGTCATTTGTGTTTGCTTACATCTTTTAATATTTGGTAATTAATTAGTTTCATCCCTTTCTATCTACTCACATTTGCTGTCTAGATACCGTAAATCTTCTTTCTCCTCGTTTGGCATTATGCTATGATTGTCATATTTCCTTAACACATACAACAATATATTATATATAAATGTATTTCAAATTTTGGTTCGTTTATAATTTAGATCTGTTTTAATCATCTTGTACAGAACCTTCCCAATGCCAGTCTCTTCCTTCTTCCCATTCATTTGTCTCGGTCACTTTGGCCACAATAAATGTTGACTCGATCACCAAACCTAACCTTATGTAGCCGAATCTAGTCAAACATTATCTATCCTACTTAAACTTAACTTAAATGTAGTCCAACCAAACATGGCTTACTCATTATAACCTAGCTTGATATATTTGAACCTAAACTAAGTTAATCTTATATAAGCTTATCTACATTATAATATGGGTGAAATTTCAAATATGTGTACGAAAAGCCATGTGAACGAGCCGACTTGTTGACGAAATGCCATGTGACGGAAATGACCGAGTATTCCTTTTATGAAGCATTCCTGTCTGTTTACACCTTCTTGTTGATCATATTTGCACATTTTCTCTTCCCCCCCTCTCTCTCTCTCTCTCTCTCTCTCTCTCTCTCTCTCTCTCTCTCTCTCATTTTTGTAAACAAACCTTTTGGGGGGATTATACATTAAATTCCAGCAAATTTTGTACCAAATTTAAGTGCATTCATTTATCTTTTCCCCCTAGATATATTCTTGACTTTTTCTCCTCAGACTGATTTTACTTTAAGCTAAGGGTGGTATTTGTACAAACTAACCTAGCCTAACCCAACCTGCCAAGCTTTTGACCTAACCCAAACCTAGCCTAGCCTATAGCCAGCCAATCTGTTTTATTATTAACTCTTGTAGATATTGTATTTAGTATCCTACTGTAGCTATACAGTATATATCTGTAATTTTAGTTGTTGCTTGCACGATCTTGTAATAACCTTTGACTGATACACTTTTTTTTATCTAAAAAGAGTAGGCTACTGCTTTACTAGGCTACAGTGACACCAGGGCCATCTGTTGACACAGTATATTAACCCCTTGTGTGCAGTCACACTTTATTTTTATATAATCTCTATTTGGTGAATTGTATATTTAGTTACATATTCTGTTATACATATATTTGTTTAAGGTTAGGTTATCACACCTGGTAGCCTATTTCTGCGAATTTCAATTTTATTATTTTCGGTTAGGCTATTCAACGCTGGTAGCCTATTATTGCGTATTTCAATTTTAAAAAAAAAACTTTTGGTTAGGCTATCGCCCCTGGAAGCCTAATTCTGCGTATCTCAACATTTTTGTTTTCGGTTAGGCTATCACCCCTGATAACCTATTTCTGCGTATTTCAGCATATTTGTTTTCGGTTGAAGTGATTGAAGTGTTTTTAAAGTGAGTGAAGTGTTTTAAAGTGAGTGAATTGTTTTTTAAGTGAGTGAAGTGATCTGAAGAAAGTGACTGTCACCATGCCTCGCGCTTGTGCGAACTGCGCCGGTAGGTTTGGTGAGTCCATGTTTGCTACTATCGATCTTCAAGACTGCCGGCTCTGCCAGCAACGAGAGAATTTTACAGTGAAATTAGATGAAGCCTACAACAAGATCAACGTCCTCACCATGAAGCTGGAATCACTCCAAGAGTTTGTAACACTCAACGTTGGAGTACCACAAACTTCAATTGTCACCGCAACTCCAGCAGCCACCAACGCCCCAACGTCAACTGCCAACAATTCAACGCCTACAGTAGCCACTTCAGCTGATGTATCCGATACTCAAGATACAAATAGTGACTCTCTTCCCCCTCAAGACAACTTCCGTGTCGTGAGGAACAACGTTTGCCCCAAGACCAGGAAACACATACCGATTACCGAGTGTCAAAACCGTTTCCAGATACTCGCAGACTCAGATGACGAAGAGGAAATAGAAGAAGTCCGGCTCGTGGGAGACTCGATGATACGTGGTCAGCTCACAGAGTTTTGCGCCAGGGCACCTAAGACCAGGAAGCGTTTTTGTATCCCTGGTGGTGGTGTGGATGACGTAGTTGCAGCAGTTGACGAAGTATCAAAGCTGGCCCCTGCTAATACAATGTACGTCATCCACGTTGGATCCAACGATGTGCAGCGAACCCGGTCGGAAGATTTGCTTTTAAAGTACCAGCAGCTGATCAAGTCGTTTAAGGAGAAGTCATCAAGGATCATCGTCTCAGGAATCGTCCCCCGGCTCGGTGTAGAGAGCCGATTTTACAACATAGCCACCAGCACAAATCGTTGTCTAGCAAACCTCTGCAGGAAGGAGAACGTGGGATTCGTCGACACCTGGGACAATTTCTACTACGATGACTATTTGTTTTCGGACGATGGAGTTCATCTGAACCAGGTGGGAGCAGCACGTTTTGGGCGTCTTCTCAACGATGCGGTGAAGGATTTTCGGAGAAGAAATCGACTCAGCACAGGACAACCAGGAAGGAGGACCGAAGACAGCGAGGACGGCAACCTACAAAGGAATTAAATACTAATCCGTCAAGAACCGCGAATTTGGATAAATCTCCACCAACACGACCCAAATTCAAAACCGTCAGGGATAACGACCGAGGACCGAGGACAGCGATGAATGTAAATGTAGATCCGACCAGAACCAAAAATTCGATGAAAGAACGTTCTGCGAGTTCTAAAACCGCAACTTTAAAGGTTTTCTATGCAAACGCTCGTAGCATACGCAATAAATTTTCAGATTTAGAGGAACTAGTGTTTACAGAAAATTATGATGTGATTGGCATAACAGAATCTTGGCTCAATACAGAAGATAGAGACTTTTTAGCAGAGTATTCACTTCCCGGTTATGTAATGTTTGAGAACAGCCGAATAAATAAAAATGGAGGTGGCGTTTTATTTTATATCAAAGAAAGTCTTAACCCGACCCTCGTGTCAAAACCTCAAATTGTGAACGTCGACACATCTTTTGTGCTAATAAAGAATAATAAAGGTACAAAAATAATACTTGCGTTAATATACAGACCTCCAGCTCAATCAGTGCAAACTGACCGAGAAATTTACGAACAAATTGCAGATGTAAGTAACTCACAAGATACCGTAATTTTTGGCGACTTTAATTTACCTGTGACCAAGTGGGGCGATACTCTTACTTCACACTCCGGACATGACTTGTATACGAACTTGCAAGAGAGTTCGCTTTATCAATTTGTTCGAACGCCGACCCGTGGTAATAACGTTCTTGACATTGTACTTGCAACAAAAGAAGAATTGATAGAGAATTTGAATGTTGGTGATGAATTCAGTAACAGCGACCATCGTACGATAACTTTCACTTTAAAGTTTACTAGTAACGAACCAAATAGTAGCATCGAAAAAGTCCCTAATTTCAAGAAAGCAAACTTCCATAAACTTAGAGCTATGTTTAAAGAAACTGACTGGAGCTTTTTAATTAACAATAACGACATAAATACATCTTGGAAGTTATTCGAAACCACTTACCTAAAAGCAGTGCAAGACTGCATACCATCGAAAATACGGCGTCCAGGCCATAATAATAAGCCCAAATGGTGGAATAAAGATATTTCAAACTGCCTGCTTGCTAAAAAATTTGCTAATGATAGATTAAAATCCTCACAAAATGACGAAGAACGGGTGAAATTTGTAGAGCTACGACGCAAAGCCAAAAAGTTAATTAAGCAAAGTAAAAAGACCTTAGAGTTACATATTGCGAATCAAAGTAAAACAAACCCGAAAGAATTCTATAGTTATATCAGAAAGAAAAAAGTAGTTACTTCAACTGTTGGACCGTTAGTCGATGAAAAAGGAGAATACACCAAAGACGAAGTACAAATGAGTAATGCCCTCAATACCTTCTTTGCATCAGTTTTTACAACCGAAGACCTCAGTGATATCCCTACACCATCGCCGATTCAGATTGATAATTCAGATGTTCTAAGCAATATCACCGTTACAGAGAGAGAAGTATTGAATTGTTTAGATAAACTCAAAGTAAATAAAACGCCAGGACCTGATACAATCTCGCCTAGAGTTCTAAAGGAAGCTAAGAATGAGCTCTCCAAACCACTGACATTACTATTCAATAAATCCTTGCAGTCTGGAACTATGCCTGATCAGTGGAAGCTAGCCAACGTAACACCGATATTCAAAAAAGGCAGCAAATCCCTACCCAGTAACTATCGTCCAATTAGCTTAACCTCAGTTGTATGTAAAATGCTAGAAACGGTCATACGAGACAGACTCGTAAATCACTTAGAGGAAAATAACATACTTAAAGATACTCAACACGGCTTTCGTAAAAAACGTTCCTGTTTAACAAACCTCTTAGACTTCTTCCACGATATCCTCAACCTCTACGATGAGAGTAAAGCTGTAGATATTATATACCTTGATTTTCAAAAGGCCTTTGACAAAGTTCCCCACAAACGTTTACTGCTAAAACTAAAAGCGCATGGAATACAAGACGGTGTGTTGAAATGGATAGAAAATTGGCTCAACAACAGAAAGCAAAGAGTAGTCATAAACGGTAAGGCATCTAAATGGACCAATGTAAGTAGCGGGGTACCCCAGGGATCGGTACTAGGACCAATTCTCTTTCTAATTTACATCAACGACATAGATGAGGGTCTCACCTGCACAATCTCAAAATTTGCTGACGATACAAAAATTGCAAATAGCGTACTCTCAAAAGAACAAGTTGACGATATGCAACACAATCTAGATAAATTGTCATGTTGGGCCCAAATTTGGCAAATGAGTTTCAATGCGGATAAATGTAAAGTACTACATGTCGGATACCTAAATGAGAAAGCAAACTATTCGATGAATGGCACTCAGCTTAAGAATGTAAACAGAGAAACTGATCTGGGAGTAACAATATCGAGTAACCTAAAACCGAGTCAACAATGTTCAGAAGTTGTTAAGAAGGCAAACAAAATAATTGGCTTTATAGGCAGGTCATTTGAGCATAAATCCAAAGAAGTTATCCTAACCCTTTACAATTCCTTAGTCCGCCCTCTTCTGGAATACTGCGTTCAATCCTGGTGCCCTTATTACCAAAAAGATATAAACAAGCTAGAACGAGTTCAACGTAGAGTTACCAAAATGATACCTAGCCTAAAGAACAAACCATACGAAGAGCGTCTTAGAGAATTAAATCTATTTCCTTTAACCCAGCGCAGATTAAGAGGCGACTTAATTCAAGTGTTCAAAATCATCAAAGGCATCGACAATATGAACTGTAGTAAGTACTTCACTATCGACCAATCTAATTACACACGGGGAAACGGTTGCAAAATTATTGGTAAATCTTTTAACTCGCACGAATCTAAGAATTTCTTCTTCAATCGAGTTGTCAACTTGTGGAATGGGCTTCCCCGAAACGTTATAGACTGCAGCACCGTTGATTCATTTAAATTCCGCCTAGACAAATATCTCGCATCAAACCCGCGACTGACTGCGTTTGTAAATGAATAACTTTATCCTCCCCTCAGTTACTAACCCATCTGTCCCCTACTAACTTCCTAGTCCTGCCACGTTAGTGGCAGGGCAGTAGTTCCCTTTCCAATGTTCCCTTACCCACTCTAAACCACTGTTTGGACACTTGATCCTCAGTGTTTTGGAGGACAAGCAGCCTAGAAGGGTCACTAGATCTGTTGTTGCTTGATTTCCTTTGTACTCCTTTGTACTCCTTTGTACTCC